>PVIJ01012906.1:5917-47430 GCA_004024925.1 Scalopus aquaticus | reverse complement strand
TAAAAAAAAAAAAAAAAAAAATAAAATAGCATAGTGTCCGGCACACAGTCGGTACTCAACAAATGAAACTGTCCAGCCAGCCAGGCCTAATTAATTTGCTGGATCTAGTATAAAATAAAAAGGTGGGAATCTTTGTTTAAAAATTGAGAGTTTTAAGGTGGTCACAGAAGAGCATTTAACTGCGCACAGGGACTTCCTAAACAAGGTGCCCTATCCATGACCCTTAAAGCCAGGCCTGATCCCATCTGGAGCTGGAATTAGAGATGAGGCCAAGAAAATATGAAGGCCCATAAACATCAGACATAGGTGGCAATGTACCCAACCTAAGAGATTGAGCTAAAATTGATCTTAAGTCCATTCTTGCAATTTCATTTCCCTTCTGTAGTTACTGGTTTAAGGATGCTCATGTCCTAGCTAGTAAGATATAAGGATGTTGAAAGCTAACACTGAAGGGTGTGGGGCTGAGAGAGGAAAGCAAACCAAAAGTTGTTTTGTTTTCTCCCTTCTCCTTTCTGCTAGAATTGCTATCCTGTGAAGACATAATGTTGGGAGCTGTGGCAGCCATCTTGTAGCTCTGTGGAGAAGACAACACTGTTTCTGGATTGATCCTGGGGCCATTACTCTGGGACTTCCTGCTCAGTAACAATAATTGTTCTATGGGTAAAGTCACCAGTGCCCAGAAGCATTCTTAACTTACAAAATATATTTAGTTACTATGAAATAAATCTCTCTTTGACTTTATATTTCTCATGTTTGAAACAAGTCAATGGCTGCTCTGTATAGACTAATCTTTGATTGGAAAGCCTCTGGGTGCTTTCTAATATTTACTCACTGGGAGAGGTGGTAAGGACAGAAATGATAGTTGGCTCCTATATGTCCAAACCAAGACCACATTTTCTTTTGTAGGATTAAGCTATTTTAACTTTGTTAAGTAGGACATTGTTGTATTTACCTGTACTGAATTCCTTTCATCTGGTAGTGGATACATGCAGAGTACAGACTGAGGGATAATGAAGGTGACCCAAGGACTCCTGCCTGAGGCTTGATACACACAGAATGCTATGCTAAGTACACTCGCTTACTGGTTTGTATGTTCCTAATGACTAGAAACGTTGAGCATTTTTTCATGAACAGTCAGATTGAAGGTAGTTTAAGGACGCATTAAAACCTTGGAAACAGCCAGGGTCACATGACAAATGCAATCAAGACTCTCTTTCTTCCCATAACCCACTCTGCCTCTTTCTGCAGGTAAGTTGAGCTTCCTCCTCCCTGACTGCACAGCAACTTCTTCCACTCGGCTGCTGTAGCTCCTGCCACCCCAGAGACAGCTTGCCTTCCTTTCTTAGAGAGCTCTGGTTCATCTGCCTTGGGTCAGACATTCAGGACCAGACCGATCAATAGTGGACAGGAAATCAAGGTAAAGGTAAGGTAAAACATAGCAGCCCCCAATAGATACACATGACTGGAATAGAGAAGGAGAGTAATTTTCAAGAACAGGGATATGTTATTTTTAGTAGAGTGAGGATACTAACTAGTAATATGAAAGAGCCTGTGGTGTCCATGTTACTATTCACTTCAAAGAGTAAATGATGTTAGATTTTTGGTCTCTAAAAGTTCTATAATGGCCTTTGGTCCAAAGGTCTGAAAGTTTTTTTGTCTTTGCTTTTTTCACTGACCTGGAATATTGTCACATATAAAGGAATATATAATTATGATTCTAATAATGCATGTTAGTGATATTCTTGATATTGATGAAGAAGAGACATCATTCTTAGCATCTATTTGGACAATCATATCTTGGGTCCAATATAAAGATAACAAAGTTTTTGAAGGAAATGATGTTGCAATAAACTACAGATTCATTCTATTTGTACATTGAGTTTCACTAATGTCCCCACAAAGGATTCTGATGAAAGACTTAATTCAGAGGTCACAATCTGGCAACTCATAGGTTGATTTTATCTTACAACATTTATTTATTGGTTCACACAATGGTTATTTTTTTATGTTTGAATCTGTTTCTAGGATTTAAAAATCCTGGAAATTTCACATAGAGATCTGCATTTCCAGCTTCTGTTGAAAAAAATATCAAAATTTGGAGACACTGGGTAAGAATCCCTACCTGCAGGCAGTGAGGTGATGTTGAGAGGGGGCTGCTACTTTAACCAGTGTTCATGTGCCAGTTCACAGGTACTGTCACTCCAACCTTTGACCTCTGCAGGCACATGAATTTGTAACACCTGCTTTGAATTATTTCCATCAACAGTCATTAATTGTCTCTGAAGATACATACCAAGTAATCAAATCATAGTTTGTATTCGTGTGGCCTTACTGTCCTACAAGGTGATAGAACATAAATGGAGAATTTGCTTCACAACTAATGAATTAACAGTCTCTTCCATAGGCAGTTAAAGTTAGCAAACATTCACAAAAACATTAATTGGAAAGGAAAACGGCACTCCTGTGTTTATTGCAGCACTAATTACAATAACTAAGATACGAAAACAACCTAAATGCCCCCAAACAGAGGACTGGATCAAGAAAGAGGTACATATACACAATGGAATACTACTCAGCAATCAAAAAGATAGTCATGCCATTTGCAGCAAACTGGATGGAGCCAGAAGGGATTCTGCTCAGTGAAATAAGTCAGAAGGGAAAAGAAAAACATCAGATGGTTTCACTTATAGAAGGAATCTAGGAGAAGCAAACATAAGTCAGAGAAAAAAAGGACAAAACTAGCAGGCAAATTATAGATCCGAGACACACAGCAGGGGAAAGGAGGGAGGGGGGGTCAAAAAAGGGAGGGAAGAGCACAAGGGACCATGGTGACAGTTCACAGGTGATGTGGTGATGGTAGATTTATGGGGATTACACCTGAGGGGAGAAATCAAATATTGAACAAAAATGAACAGCAATGTAAGAAAGTAAAATAAATAAATAAATATATATATATAAAAAAATAAAGTTTGTGATAATTTTATTTCCAGGCTCTTGTGAAATATGTAGGAAAATACCTAGACAACATAAAGCCTCTGTGCAAATCCAGAAGTCTCTGTAATTAATTTTACTTGTTTCTTTTTCTCAAAACAAATAACTCCTAGTTTTAACCAGTTTCTAGCAGAGGATTATATTTATCTAATGTTATTTTGCAGTTTCTTTACCAATTGTCATCAAGTATGTCTTTTGCTCAAAGTACTCTAATTCAGGTTCTAATCTAAAGACCATCTAATTATTACCTTACTCTGATGGCAAGAAGTTTATCACTCTGCCCCACTACTTTAATCAACTCATGAAGGGAGGCATTCCATGTTATGTTAATTCAGTTCCTTAAAACCCAAGAGGCCATGTAGTGGGTTGTTTTACCCAATGACTGGCTGAGGCAGACACTATGCTACACCACCTCAGATTCTCCCTCAGCTGTTGGGTGTATTGATGGAAGATGGTGTTCAGCTGCCAACCCTGTTTAAAGTGCCTCAAAGTTATGCATACTCTGAGGGCAGCGGCTATAAAATCCCAGTTTCTTTGCCCAAAATTGGGATGTCTAAAGTTTCAACCCTGCCCCAGGACTCCTGTGGAGTTGCCAGGGGACTTCGTTGGGCTGCATTTCATTCAACTTCTGCTTAATCCTGCTATCTGTCCATCCATTCTGCACCTGCTGGGACACTCTACACCCTAATCTCCATCTCAGTTAGCGCTGCAGGAGGCAAACCTGTAAAACTATTATGAAGAGGGTGATGTTTCAGAGAGAAGGGGAAGAACTAGGATAGCTTTAGCACAAGGTTCACATTTTAAAATAAAGACAAATTAGAAAGTGACAAAAGTTTCTGAAAGCCCAGAAGTCGCCACTGATCCTCAGCTGAGAGGACAGAAACCAAGCAACAATGATTACCCTTCTCCTACTTCCTATTAAAGTACTCATAGATCCAAAGAGAGGAGACAAAAAAATTACAGTAGTATTAGCAACTAGAAATGCTGCTCAGTCATCTGCTAGATGTCCAGAAGAACTTACGTGAATCAAAGTCTGTAATGAGAAGTCTAGAGATGTAACAGAGGGACTCTAAATGAGGGGAAGTTGAAATGGTAAATATGGGAAGAACTATAGACTGCTGGATTATTCTCCTCTTGGTGGGTCGAGGGGCAGGGAAGAAG
Source organism: Scalopus aquaticus (assembly GCA_004024925.1). Classification (NCBI taxonomy): domain Eukaryota; kingdom Metazoa; phylum Chordata; class Mammalia; order Eulipotyphla; family Talpidae; genus Scalopus; species Scalopus aquaticus. Next base: position 43,278 of record PVIJ01012906.1, on the reverse strand, counting down.
AAAATCAGTTGTAGTTTTTTTCCCCACAAATTATTTTTATTTAAGGTAAAGTAGGTTTACATCTTCATCTGCTCCAGGGGTTATAGGTTCAAACCTTTACAAGTCTGTACTTTTGTACCTGGTCCACCACCAATGCCCCAACAATCCTCCACTATGTTCTATTAGGCCTCTTCCTCCCCACTGCCACCATCCCCCTCTGGCTGCCTCAGTTTTTCAGTCAGATGCTAAGAGCTTATTACTGGTTTGGTTTTGACTGACCTTTGTATGTTTCTCTATATTCTACTTGTGAGACCACCCTGTATTTGTCTTTCTCCTTCTAACTTACTTTGCTTAACATTGTTGTCTCCAGTTCCATCCATGTTGTTGCAAATGGCAGGATTTCATTTTTTATATCTGAGTAGTATTCCTGTGTGTGTGTGTGTGTGTGTGTGTGTGTGTGTGTGTGTGTGTATCACATTATTCTGATCCACTCTTCTGTTCTTGGGCATTTAGGCTGTTTCGATAAATTAGTTATTGTAAATACAGCTGTAAAGAATATTGGAGTACATATATCTCTTCAAATTAGTGTTTTTTTATTCTTCGGGTAGATACCTAGTAGTGGAATAGCTGGGTCTTATGGTAGATCCATTTTTATTATTTTGAAAAACCTTCACACTGTTTTCCATAACTGGACTAGTCTACATCCCCACCAACAGTGTATGAGGGCTCCTTTTTCTCCATATCCTTGCCAACACTTGTTATTTCTGGTCTTTTTGATGTGGGTCATTCTCAAGGGTGTGAGATGGTATTTCATTGTGGTTTTCATTTGCATTTTCTTGATGGTAAGTGATGATCGGAATTTTTTCATGTGCCTATTGGCCCTCTCTTTGGAAGAGCCTCAACTTAGCTCTTCCCATTTTTTATTGGACTAATTGTTTTCTTTTTGTTGAGTGCATGAGTCTGTAAGTCTATATATTTCGGATATCAGCTATTTGTCAGATATGTTATGTGCAAATATTTTCTCCCATTCAGTAGGGTATTTGTTTTTGTTTTGTTTTAATGATAGTTTCATTGTGCAGAAGCTTTTTAGTTTTATGTAATCATGTTTGCTTATATTTGTTTTTGCTTCTCTTGCCATTGGAGACCAGTCCAAAAAAAAAGCACTGAAGCCATTGTTGTGGAGAGTTCTACCTTTATTTTCTTCAATATATGTTATACTTCATTTATAACCATGTCTTATATCCATGTCTTTAATCTACTTTGAGATAATTTTTGTGTAAAATGTGAAATGGTGGTCTAATTTCATTCTTCTGGGTGTGGCTGTCCAGTTTTCCCAACATCATTTTTTGAAGAGTATACTCTTGGCTCCTTTGTCATAGACTAACTGTCCAAATAGATGCAGGCTTATTTCTGGGCTCTCAATTCTATCCCATTGGTCTGTACATGTTTTTGTCCTAGTACTATACTGTTTCAATTAATAAAGTTTTGAGGTGTAGTTCGAAGTCTGAGAGTGTGATACCACCACTCTTCCTCTTTTTTAGTCAGGATTGCTTTGTGTATTCAGGGTCTTTTGTAGTTCCACATTGATTTTAACATTGTTTTATCTCTTTTAATAAAGCCATTGAAATGTCGATAGGGATTGTGGTGAATCTGTATATTGCTTGGGGTAGGATGGCCATTTTAACAATGTTGATTCTTCTAATCCATAAGCAGGGAATATCTTTCCTTTTCCTTGTGTCTTCTATTTAACAATGTCTTATAGTTTTCACCATATAGGTCCTTCATCTCTTCTGTTATGTTTACTCCTAGGTATTTAATTTTTTTATTGTGATTACAAATGGGATAGATTTCTGGATTTCTTTCTCTGCAAACTCATTGTTTACATATAGAAACACAAATTATTTTTGCAGATTTTTTTGCACCCTGACACTTTACTGAATTGATTTTATTATTTCAATTACTTTTTTTAGGGCAGTCTTCAGAGTTTTCCATTAATATCATCATGTCATCTGTAAATAAGGAAAGTTTTACATCTTTCCCAATTTGTATTCCTCTAGTATCTTTCCCTTGTTAATTGTTCTAGTTAAGACTTCCAATATTATGCTGAATAGTAGTGGTCAAAGTGGGGATCCTTGTTTTGTTCCAGATCTCAGAGGAAAGCTTTCAGGCTTTCAACATTGAGTATGATGCTGGTTGTGGGTTTGTGATATATAGCCTTCATTATGTTGAGAAATGTATCACTTATCCCCAGTTTTTTGAAGGTTTTCCTCATAAATGGGTGTTGAATCTTATCAAATGCTTTCTCTGAATCTACTGATATAATCACGATTTTTATATTTCCTTTTGTTGATATGATGAATTACATTGATTGATTCTTGAATGTTAAACCATCCTTGTATCCCTAGGATAAATACCACTTGGTCATGATGTATTATTTTGATCCTTTGTTGGGTTTGTTTGCTAAGATTTTGCTGAAAATTTTTGCACCTATGTTCATCAGAAAAATTGGTCTTTCTCTTTTATTGTGCTATCTTTGTCAGGTTTTGGTATCAGAGAGATGTTGGTCTCATAAAATGTATTTAGAAGGAAGCATTTACCCTTTATTTTTTGGAAGAGTTTGTATAGGAGAGGTATTAGTTCATCTTTGAAGGTTTGGTAGAACTCACCACTGAAACCATCTAGGCCTGAACTTTTGTTCTTTAAGAGAGTTTTGCTCATTGTTTAAATTCCTTTGCCTATGATTGGTCTGTTCAGGTTTCTTATTTCTTCCTGGTTCAGTCTTGGAGAGCTGTAGATTACTAAGAATTTCTCATTTCATCTAGGTTATTCAATTTGTCATTACATAGGTATTTATAGTAATCTCATAATATTCTGTATTTCTGAAATGTCTTTTATAATTTTTCCTCTTTCATTTCTGATTCTACTAATCTGACCAACCTCCCTTTTTAGAGAATTTATCCAGTGGCGTGTCTATTTTGTTGATTTTTTCAAAGAACCAGTTTTTGGTTTCATTATTGTTTTGGAATGTCTTTTTTTTTTTTCATTTCTATTTCATTTCTTTTTGCTCAAATTTTTATTAATTCCTATTATTTCTTTAAATAAATTCTCTGGTCGATTATCCTTATGTTGCCTTTCTTAATGGGGTCTGATGGTCTTAGAGTGTTTACTCATTCTTTTTCCTTCATGTTTCTCATTCCCTTGTACCTTATGATCTTCAACTAATTTGTTCCTCCATTTACTCGGTCTCCTTCCATAGTTTTTTTTTTTTTTTTTTTGCAGAATTTTTTAGCTCTTCTTTGATCTTTTTGCTTTCTGCAACTCCCTAATTTTCTTGCTTAAATCTTCAATTTTAATTTTCTGTTCAGTAATTGTATTTGTCAAGTTATTTTTTTTTCTGCACTTGGTGCATTTTCTTCCATTTTTAAATGGAAGAATAAATGTCTTTATTATAGCATTTTTTTTATTGTTATTTATGTCTTTTACATTTTGTATTCCCCTTGGGCAGCCCACCACCAATTCACCTGTGATCCATCTCCATGGTCCCCTGTTTTAGTATAGCATTTTTGAACTCTCTTTCTGTGAAGAGGATAAGATCTTCCATATCTTTGTGGTTGGGTCTGGAGAGTTATTTCATCCCTGAAGGAATATGTTCCCTTGGGGAGTGTCATGCTGCCTTGTATTGTGTGTTTTGTTGTTGTTGTTGATAATGACTGTTTGCCCATTTTGTTTTCTTGGATCTTCTCTTCTGGAATTAGCTTGGGAAACTCAGGGGAAACCCAAGAGAGCATTATTGGTGGGAGAAGCAGGTACCATTCCTGATACCTGGCTACCAGCAACCAGGAAGCCCCTGTGTTTGCAGGCTCTGTTCCCTATGGTTGCCTGTGGTTCTTTATTACACACTCTGGACATAGTTTCTGGGTCCATAGAGGAAGGAGTGGTAGACATGTACTCAGTCTTTCTAAAGTCTGTATCCAGTAGACCCCTGCTAAAATGTCTATGAGAGTGATATGGTAATATGGTAATTTCTCCTGTTCTGGGGCTAGTTGTCTTCTTTGCTTGTAGACTATTTGTGAGCACAGTACAGAATTTGTGTGGGTGCAGGAAGGGGAGCCACACTCCCAGTCTCTGGTAAGTTCATTGTCTAGAATCCACTGCAGAAGACTATGTGCAAGACAATCCTGGCAGTGCTGTGCTTTTGCCAAAAATGCCAACAATGGACCCAGACAGGCACCCGTGCTAGCAGTTTCTTTATGAGCACAGGCAGAGGTCATGAGTGGGTTGAGAGAGGGAGTGGTGGGTGTGATCCCCAGTCTCCTGAGAGTACACAGTATATAAACCCATTGCGGGAAAGTCTATGCATGCTATGTGATCTATGGAGGCCCTAAAAAAGCCACCAAGCCAACCAAGTTCACTGTGGCCTCCCATAGCTTCCTAGTAAGTATAGATTGGAGGTGTGTGCATCAGGTCAGGGGAGGGGTGACTGACTTTCCAGGCTCCCCAGGGTAGTCACACACACTCTTGGGAGCCCAGAAATCACACTTAAGAAGACCATGTGGCTCCTCTTGACTGCTGAACTCAGTCTCTGATCACCTGGATGTCTCTTGTTGAACTCTGAACGGACTATGTTATCACAGTGAATTATGCTATCTCTATCCAGGTCAGTGGGAGAGCCTGGGAGACTGATGAGGAGAGGGCTGGTACCATTCCTAACTTACTGTTCCCCAGTCTTTCCTCTTCTTTCTAATGGTTTCGTCTCCCCTTTTTGCTGGGACACTGATTTTCACTTTCCAAGCCCTGTTCTAGGTGTGAGCACTCCCTCTCACTCCCTCCCACTTATCCTCAGTGTTCCTGAGGGGAGCGATGACTCAAGTATTCTGTTGGTCTGCCATCTTCCGAGAATCCATCAGGAAATTAGTTTTGACAACCAGAAGTCAGACTTGGCTGTTAAGGGCAAAGGGACTTATCCCGTGGAGAAAACTTATTCATAATAAATTAAAAAAAAAAAACTAAAATAACAGAATGATGAGCTAGGTGGTTTTCATATGCAATCTTTTAGTATAGATACAAATGAAAGATTCTAGTATTAGCCATTTTCCTAGATTAGAAACATTCACTAGGGCTGAACAGAGCTCTCTTTTTAACGATATTTGTATTGATCAATAATAATTTCATTATAATTAAGTTATTTTATTATATATTTATTATCTGTGTATCTATTATATGACTATAATTAATGGTTATTAATATTAACATATTAGTAAGTCTTTATTAACTATTAACATGTATTATCAAGGATAGTTAATTTTTAAATCGGGGGTAGGGTAACATTGAAACATTGTACAATACAAACAACAAATAATCTACACGTGAGGTTTTCAGAAGAACATGTGTCTGGAAAATATTTTTTCAGGAAACCTAATTAATTTTAGAAAACATCAAGTTCACACTCTCGATAAGAGTTAAGAAAATGTGAATCTCATGAAACTGAAGATGAAATGATGAAATATGGATAAGAAAATGCACAAAAGGCATTAGTTCAACTGGAATCAGTAATCAAAAGCTATATGAGATGATGGAATTATTTTTAAAAAATTTGTAATCATAGAATTAATTATTACCTTGACAGGAAAGAAAACTGAAACAGAGATTTGCAGAACAATCTTGAGAACACCTCCCAGGAAACATAAGAAAAAAACTGATAAGTGGTAATGTGATAAATACATAGGGTATATGATTCAACAGAAAGGTAGCAATTATTAGTAATATATAAGCCAGAACAAACATAAGCAATACATGAACAGTAGGAGAAAGCTTTCCTAATTTGAAGATGTGTGGAATTCAAAAGTCGTATATGAGAAATAGGAAAATCATAAAAAGCTAGATATATCCTTTTACTTTTGTTTTTCAGTTTCAAATGATAAAAACTGTGTCTTATATACAGAAGAAACAGTTGACCTACAAAGGAAAAAATGTGAGCAGAAAATGAAATGTATTCTTTATCTCTCATTTAGAGATTGAGGTCATAGATAGGAAGGAGGGCTGTTGAAAAAAAAGGATAGCACTAAAGTTGAGAACAATACAGCAATTCCTTGTATAGGCAGGTCCTGCTTCAAAGACTCAAGTTGTATCCGATATCCCCAATAATGTCTTTAACTTCTTTGCCCCATCTACCCTTTACTTTTGTGTCTGCAAAGAATGATTTCTCACCAATGCTGTTGTCAGATAGTGCATCATTAAATATGCATAGCATTTCATGTTTAGTAAGAAGACCACAATCAGATTGATGGCTTAGAATTCCACTGTCTTCATACCTTTGAGGCACCACATCTACTGGATCATCAGTAAAGTGATTTTTTTTTTTCAATTTGTGGCCACAACAGCTATTAGTTTCCTATCACAGCTATAACAAATCTGCATAAACATGAAAGCTTAAAACAACTCAAATCTTTCACTTCCAGAAACCAGAATTCTGAAATGAATTCAGCAGAGAACCGAAAGGGAGAATCTGTTTTCTTGCTCTTTCCAGCTTCTGGAGGCCACTCACATCCCTCAGAACATGGTCCCATTCTATCCTCCAAACCAAGAACAGATGGTTTAGTTCTTACAACACGGTATCATTCTGACCATCTCTTTTGCCACCCTCTTCCACATTTATAGGCTTTGATGATTATATTGGGCACACTGTGGATAATCCTGAATTCTATCTCAACTTTAATTCCTCTTTTCTAAGTAACCTAACAGGTTTCAGGGATTAGACATTTTTGGAGTTCCATTATTCTTTCTACCATAACAGGCTTCTCTGGTTTGGGCCTTGCTGCCTTAACTTTTCATCAGTATCTGCAGAGAAGAGCGATCATAAAAAAAATTTTGCAAAGTCTCATAGTCCTTTCTCAGCCAGTTAGAAGTCCCTGGAGATTGATTCCAGTCCATTTGACATGATGCCATTGGTGTTTGAGCCCTTTCTTCTTTGGGCACAAATATTATGCCAAACTCAACTTGTACATTCCTGTCAGAACAGGAATTAGCCATTTATCCAAGGTGTTATGGTCCTTTCTAGTGGGAAATGATGTTTGATGAACACAATCTGGTCTCTGCGACTGGGTTGTCATTGTCATTCTTAGGTCACAGTGAATACAGCTATTGAATATGTGTTCTTTAGAGAGAGAAGAGTAAGTCACAATTCATACTAATCATTTCAACTCAAATTTAAAGATTTTATCATTTTATTTTATTTTTTATTTTTAGCTGTCTTGGGCTGAAAAATCTGATTCCTAATAATATGATAAATCATATAAATAAATAGAACTAAAAAATTTTAAAAATATGACCACTAATAAGACTACTGAATATAATTTGTCTCTTTAAAGTTCTTTTGCCCTTAGAATATTTCCTAAAATATTGTTTAGATGAATGTGAGATAATTGCATTCAGTGTTGCCACCTTGATATCCAATTAGTTTTGTTTTTTAATTTTAGAGCATTTTTTATTTAATCTTGTTTTTTAATAACATTTACCTAGTCACAAATAAAAAATTAAAATGAGGTTCATTTAGAAAAGTCAATTCCTTCTTTATAACTAATTATTTTTATTAGTTTTTGGATTTATGCTTCCATTATGTTCTTTCTTTTTTTTACATTGAGGTAACACTGGTTTACAACACTGCATATGACTTAGAGGAATAGGTTCACATCTATTCAGAGGTATATGTTACGACACCATACTCACCAACAAAGCACCCATAATCCTCTACCATAGTCCATTGATGTTCCCCAGCTTCCCTCCCCCCAGTAGCCTCAATTCTGTAGCTTATTTCCAGGGTTTATTCTGCTTTAGTTTTTTCTATTCCTTTTTTTGTTTTTCTATATTCAGATGTGATTGAAATCATCAAGCATTTCTCTTTCTCTTTTTGACTTATTTCAATTAATAAGTTCCATTCATTTTGCTGCAAATGGCAAGATTACATCTCTTTTTATTATGCTTTCATTATTTTTAAAAAATGCTCACAGATTTTAAAAATCTTTCCTTATTTTACAAAAAGTAGCATACTAAGTGGCCAACAGACATATGAAAAATGTCAACATCATTAGTTATCAGGGAAATGAAAATCAAAAACACAATTAGATACCAATTCACTCCAGTAAGAATGGCCCACATTTAAAAAAAAATGGAAAAAACAAATGCCAGAGATGATGTGGAGATAAAGAAACTCTCTTACACTGCTGGTGGGAATGTAAACTGGTCCAACCACTGTGGAAAGCTGTATGGTGATTCCCTGGAACACTAAAAATGGATCTATCATATGATTCAGTGATTCCACTCCTAGGAATCTACTCAGTGTACACAAAAACACTAATTTGAGAGGAACCTGGCACTCCTATATTTATTGCAGCACTATTCACAATAACCAAGATATAAAAACAACAGATGAATGAATCAAAAAGTTATGATATATTTATTCAGTGGAATATTATCCGGTGATCAAAAAAGACAAACACGCCATTTGCAGAAACATGGATGGAGCTGCAAGGGATTATGCTAGCTGAAATTAGTCAGAAGGAAAAAGATAAATACCAGATGGTCTCACTTACATGTGGAATATAGAGAAAGCAAACAAAATGTCAAAATAAAAAGTCAAAACTAGCAAGCTGACCATAGAACTGAGGCATACAGCAAAGGAGGGAGCAGGAGAGGACAAAACAGGGAGAAATGAACACAATATAATATGGTGATGGTTCACAGTTGACATGGTGGCAGAAGAACTATGGGGACTACAATGATGTAAGAAAAAAAATTAATAAAAAAGTAGCATACTATAAAAACTGTACCTTACTACGCTTTTTTTTTCCACTTTAAAGGTACCCTCTATTCCACATATAAATGAAACCATTTGCTTCTTTGTGGAATATAGAGAAACTGAACAAAGGGTCAGCAAATAGAAAAATTGCAAACTTACAATAAACCTGAGACATACAACAGGGGAGTGGCAGGAAGAGGGGTCAAAACAGAGGAGGGAAGAGCAAAAGGGACTACGGTGCTAGGTCATGAATGTTGTGGTAGGGGGAGAACTATGGGCACTACACCCGAGGGGAGAAATACTGTAGAAAAGTAAACAACGATATAAGAAAATAAATTTTAAAAAGTTCCCTGGAAATTACTTCTTACCAGTAGAGAGGGCTTCCCCATTTTTCTTTAAAGGGCATAGGAGATCATCATATGTATGTTAATTCAACCAGTGTCTCACTAATAGGTATTTGTGTTACTTCCACTCTTTTGCTATTGTAAGTAATGCTGCAATGAAAATCTTGAAAGTATATCATTGTACTTTGCCAGTGTACCTTTGGGATAGATTCCTAGAAGTGGAACTGCTGAGATAAAAGTTAAATACATAATACAATATTGTAGATATTGACCAAGTTTCCTCCACTAGCTTATTTTGGATCCTCCTAGCAATATATCAGAATAGCTACCTCCCCGTACTCTTGTCAATAAAATATGTTGTTAGATTTTTCCATTTTTTTTGTCACCTAATAGATGAGAAGTAATATTAATATAATGACGGATTCCATGTTTCTTATTTTGAATGAGGTTGACCATCTCTTCATATGTTTAAGGGTCATAGAAAATGCATTCTAATTCAAATATATTTGCTGCTCATGCAGATATTTTCCCACTTTAAAAGTAGAAGAAATACGATGGGCTTGACTAGGTATGAAGTAATTTATATTGTGGCAAAGGTCATGCCCATTGTGTTTCTTGGACTAGAGAAAGTTCTTTGAAGTTTTATTTGAAAGATTACACAGGAAAAATTTTATCTAGCAGAGCTTTAACTTGGAAACATATAGTTTCCTTACAGTGGCATGTCCTCACTGAAGTGCTCGTCTTCAGCTGTACATTGAATTCACATACAGAATTTAAAACAAGGAAAGAAAAAGACGCCACGGTCTACTGCTGGATATTTACATTTGGAGACTCTAGGATGAGTTCTTGTCAGCTATGAGTTTTTGCTTTTTAGTTTTTGTGTTTTTAAACTGAGGAAATGATTCTGTGCAGACAGGCCTGTATATCAAATATACTTGTTCAACAAACATTTAAGTTATAGGGAATGAGTTGGCTGGGGTGTGTGCCAGGGATAAAGTACTGATAAAACACACCACTCCTGGCTCCCTTGATTGCTGAGATCAAAAATATTGAATAGATTCACATTAAGATGTCATAAGTGCTTTAAAGTACTAGGGGACTAAGATAAACAGTAACAGAACAAAATGTTTTTTCATAGGGTGGTCTGATATTCAAACTGATTTGAAAAGAAAAATGGACTCTGGGGCCAGATAGACTTAAAATTTTTTTTAAAAAATTTTTAATTGTATTTATTTATTCTACATAATTTTTCCTTTTTGTATGATCTTTGATTCTCCCCTCAGGCGTAATCCCCCTAAAATTCCCACCATCCAATCACACGTGAACGGTCACCATAGTCTCTTGTGTTCTTCCCTCCTCTGAGTTGACCCGTCTCCCTGCCCTGCCCCCGCTGTATGTCTCAGATTTATAGTTTGCCTGCTAGTTTTGTCTTGTCTTTTTTTTTCTGACCCCTTGTTCAGTTTCCCTATATTCCTCTTACAAGTGAAACCATCCGATATTTCTCTTTTTTCCTTCTGATTTATTCTGCTTAGCATAATCCTTTCCAGCTTCATTCATGTTGCTATGATGGCATGAGTTTATCTTTTATGATTGCTGAGTAGTATTCCACTTTGTATATAAACCACATCCTCTTGCTCCAGTCATCTGTTTTGGGACATTTAAGTTGTTCCATATCTTAGTCATTGTAAATAGTGCTGCAATAAAAATAGGAGTGCAGATTTCCTTTCAAATTAATGTTTTTGTATTCTTTGGTAGATTACTAGCAGTGGAATTGCTGGGTCATATGGTAGATCCATTTTTAACAGTTTGAGGGTCCCACACACAGTTTTCCATAGTGGTTGCACCAGTCTGCATTCCCACTAGCAATATTAAAGGGTTCCTTTTTCTCCACATACTCACCAGCATTTGTTGCTGTCAGTTTTTTTAACATGGGCCATTCCTACTGGTTGAGGTGGTATCGCACTGTGGTTTTGATTTGCATTTCTATGATTATAGGAGATGTTGAGCATTTTTTTCATATGCCTGTTTGCCATCTGCATTTCCTCTTTGCAGAAGTCAGACCTAAACGTTTAATGGCTACTGGGAACATCTGAGCAGAATTTACATAAAGTACTTGTTCAGTGTCTGGTTCAAAGTAAAGGGCAGCTTCTATGCTGGTGACAAATTTCTCCTCAACCAGGCTTAAATTTCAGATAAAATACTCACTTATTGTATGTGCCATTCAATATTTGGGACATATTTATATTTAAAAATGAAAAAAAATATTTGTTTTTTTATGAAAAACTAATTTAACTATTTTTATTAGCCAAATCTGGCAATCATACTTGTTATAGGTCTTTACATATGCTATTTCCCACACCCCATAGAAAACCACACGAAATAATTTTTATGCTAATTTTACCAATAAAAATATGGAGGCTCAAAGAGACAGCAATATACTCAAGATTAAAGTTGGTACATGGTAGAATCAGAATTTGAAGCTAGATGTGTCCAAAAACAATTGTTAGTGGTCAGAGTCAGGTTAAGAGTATTGTAGTTGTCACAGTGAGATTAGTGGACATGCTCTTGCAGTTCCCTAAACACAGCACTTTACCATGATGAAACGTGGCACCATCTGCCCCTTCTCAGGATATGAACACCACTTGGCCTTCATGGCTCAGTCTAGAAGTTTATTGAAGAAGTTCATCTGATCATCCAGGAAAGCTGATCATCCCATGTCTCTATCCATAATATCCAATATACACTTAAACTGTATATTGCAATGATTATCTTAAGGGTATGTCTTTCCAGAAGACCATGAGTTTCCTGAGACAGTAATCACATCTTATTTTTCCAGTGCCTGACATGGAAGTGGGTACTCAGTAAATGCCTGAAGAATGACGGCCAAACTCTGGCTATCAGATTTCAATGAACTCCGGTAAAACATGTCTGGGGTTACTGACTAGGAGACAATGGATCTCCTGACTGTCTTTAGAAAGTGTCATCAGAGAATGGATACCAGTAATTAAGTTCTATCCAGAGATGGACAAGCAAATCATAATCCTTTACTACTAAACTTGGGAACAGTCCTACCAATTATGCATATTTTTATGACTCGATTTTGCTGTGACCTTTGACATAGTTGTAACTTCTGTTATTGCACAATTGCCTAAATGGAGCCCTTGAGAATGAATAAGCTTTAGTTAATATTCTCAAATATCTGGATGGGAAGGAGGAGGAAGTGAAGAAATCTTGAACCTGATCTTTCTAGTTCAGCAAAGTTCAAACCAGTCATTAAAAAAAGCCAATTTTGTTTGTGAAATGAAACCATTTTATATACTAAAGATAGATATGTTGGCATAGGCTATTATTCCTTATTTTGTTGAATATATTCCAGAGACTTTTTTAATCATCTAAAAGCAAATTATAATTCTGATATCTTTTCTTAATTATGGACAGACACTAATGATTTCCAAGGACACCCAATTACATTATTGAAAAGAAATACATTACTACTCTTGTCCCTTGGCTGACCTGCTGGCCAAGAGAGCACTGTTTCACTGAGAACAGAAATCCACCCGCTCCCTCTGGTTTTGAGTCATCCTACCACATTCAGGTACTTCAGTTCTTTTGCTGAAATATTCCAGATAAGAATAATTTTCCCTTTCCAAATTGACATATACATGCTATCAAGGTTGCTCTTTATGCCAGGCAGTAAATGTTTTAGGAATGACTGACAATCTGTGAAATTCAGACTTAGATAATTTCTATTAAGACAGATAATGGTTAGGTTCAAATGGCAACTCTGCTTAGGCAGCTGCACAAAAACATAACCCACTCAGGAAAATATCTCATTTATTCTTTCATGCTGAGGAAATGACTGATGTAATCTGGTATGTCACTTGGTATATCAAAAGGAAGTCTATTGAAGGGTGGAATCCCAAACATCAACCATCCTGTGAGTGGTGTCCTGGAAGGCAGAGGAAACTCCTACCCTCAGAAGCAAGCTCTTTTTGTGTTTCATCTAGGCTGTGCTAGTGTAAACACACTATTGGCTGTTCCTCAGTATTTGTAGGGGAGGAGGAAGTCATATATAATGTATAAGAGCAATGGATTTGGAGTCAGACTGCTGGAATTTGTCTCCTAGACTTAACACTTCCTGATCTTGGGCAAGGTACTTCTTACTTCTTTTTGAGCCTCATTTCCCTTATCTATAAAATGGAAATAGAAACAGTACATACCTCATGGGTTACTGTGACGATCAGTGGGATTAAAGGTTAATGGTTTAATCTAGTAAATACACAATCTGTTAGTACTCCTACTCTGCTCTCTTGACTGTCAGCATGAGTCAGCAGAACAGTAAGTTGGCACATGCAAATGGACAGTGATTCAACTTATGACCACAGCCTTCCTCCAGATTTCCATGAATAATGTGAGTTATATTAAAAAGGAGCAGAAATTTGCATAGAACGGGAACTCAGAATTTCAAATGCCTCTTTTCTTCCCATTCCCTTCTTTGGCACCCTTCCCACCTAAGGTTGAGGAAAACAAAAATAAAAACACAAAGGACAAGTCTGGGAAAATGCCATAAGACTGGTCTGACCCCCATGTAGACCACAGTAAGATGGGCTGGCTCATGTGGAAGACTTTTTTTCACATGGCTAGAGGCAGGCCTAGCACTTCCGAGCAAAGGAACTCCTGCAGTCCTTTCCTCCTAAATTCTGTATGCAGATTTCTCTAGTTCTGACTACCGCAACATAATGGAAAAGAAAGTGCAGTAACAACATATTCAGCATGTCAGCAAAGCAGCAACATATTCAAGAGAGCATGGGCTCCTCCTCTAGAGTTCAACTAGCCCAGGCTTTCTCAGGAGGCAAGCATAGGCCCAGAATGCCTTACTGAATAAGCTCATCAAAGGGGAGAAAAAGCCAAAAGACAAAGTCAAGAGCAACCACCATACATTTTTCTCAGAAGTTTAACTCATTCGATTCATTCAACATTTTATTGAGCCCCTTTTATATGCTAGGTGCTTGTTTCAGTTGCTGAAATCCCAACCATGCCAGTTAAGAAGTTAGTTATAGCCACAAACAGGATTCAAGTACTTGACCCATGTACCTTAAACTTGACCCCTACTCTCTCAGAGCTGAACCCTTCGTTACTGGTTTTGATGGTTTCCCTCACCCCTCTTGAGGACAGGGTGTGAAAGGGGAGAGGAAATTCACAGAATAGGTTTAAGCTTCTTGACTCAGCGAGTAACAGAGGACATCAAGAGGGAGATGATTTCCATTTGTCTACCCTGGTTTCACTTTTGTCACAGTTGCGGTCAGAAAACCTGTTTTTGCAGACCCAAGTGGGGATTGCCTTCACAAGGCTTCTTAAAATTTCAGCTCAGTGGGCCGCCCTGGTGGTGCAGGGGTTAAGTCTCAGAGCTATCAAGCTATCTCCAGCCACTGCAGTATGAGTTCAATCCTCGTCCAGGGAGCTAACCCAAATGGCACAGCAGACCTCTCCTATCTTGTCTGCTGCCCCCCTTAGCAGTGTATTTCAGTAAATCTGCTTGTTCTGCACCCCACTTTGTCTCTGGTGAGTCTTCTCCCCCCACCCACACCTCTGGCCTACACCCCAGTTCTTGTATGCATAAATAAAATAAATCTTAAAAAAAAAATTCAGCTCAAGGTACAAAAGCCTTTAGTCCTCTCCCTCAGTTCCAAGTCATTATGAATTTCACATTTCTTTCACTGGACTCTCATTTGGCCCCTAATAGAAAATTAGCATTTTTATCTGGATTGAGAAAAACATGGTTTTCACAAAAGATTCAAGTAGATAGCTTGCATTTACTTGCTTTGGAAAGTGACTTGGTTATATCACACATAGGAAGATTTTGGCATAACATTAGCCTAGAACAATAATAATCCACTCAAGTGTCTTGATCTGAGATGAGGTCAAACTCAAGAAACACTAGACACTTCCTTTCCAAGTTACTCCAGAGATGGTTATGCCAACACAGGTCCCAAAATGGAGCTAACGACTCAATGGAAAGAGCTCAGCATAACCTTCTAATTCATGTAGGGTTTGGTTTTTGGATTTTGTGTTTTTTTTTTTTTAGCTGATCTTTTAAATTCCCACTAACCTATCCGAGCTAATCCTTAAAAATTAAATCAGTTTATAAATATAAGCTTTAGCTTAAAAATATAAACATATAAATATGCTTCTGTTTTTACTTTGGTGCTTTGAAATTGAACTAATTCAACCAACCAGGACTCTCTGTGTTTAAACACAAAGGGTGAAATTCAAAAAGTAAAAAGCCAGGCCTCATGATTTAAGTGTTTTCTTGCTTGTTCTATAAGTAAAATACTCTCTCGAAAAACTCTTCATTTACAAGATGATAATAAAAAGGTGAGACACAAAGAAGGTAAGTCACCATCTGAAGTCATATTAGTTGCAAAGGTCACACTAGACCCTTGGGCTGGACTTTGGACTAGCGCTCTTGTTCTGTTTGGTTGTTAAACACAATACAGTTGTCCTATTGTCCCTGGACTGATAGCTTAAGTTACTTGATAAACAAGCTATTGACACGAAACAGGAGCCTGGATTTCTTTAATTGGGGTGGAAAAATATCGGTTTTCGGAAAGTTTCTGGGTGTATGGTTTTTAAAAATCACCTGTTTAGTTCATTTAATTAGTATATAAAAAGCAACAGGCTTTTTTTTTCCGTGTTTTTTTTTTTTTTTTTTTTTGCAAGGCTCTACTTCCTTGGTGATGTGGTGATTATAATTATTTTTATGATCCAAGAATCATTCCCTAGTGGCCATCTCCTCCAGTTCAGCATCAGGGATGCTGCTTGTACTGACCATTGCTCTCAGTTTTCTGAGACTCTAAGAACCATGAGAAAAAGTGTCTTTCTCAGTTGCTGCCCTTCGCTATTTGTATAAGAATCAACTTTTGTATCAGAGGGCTTCTACTTTTGAAACTTTATCCAATCTTCAGTTTGGAACTCCAGAAACTGATGTAAGAGCAGCCCTGCTTGGAAGAAAAACTGAAGAAATCCCTTTCTAGTCAGAAAATTCAGAAGGGTGGATGTGGCATACCATGGATTGGATTTCTTGTTTCTCTGCTTTATTTACAATGAGGATAGCTGTCAGACATGGCAGAAACAATTTTGAGTCAGAGAGTAAAAAACATGAGTTTCTATTACCCTATATTACAAAGTAACTGAGTGACCGTAGATACAGTCATAAGTTGTAGGTTCAAAACTAAGGAATTTAGAACTAGACTTTAAGGACTTTGGTCTAATGGTCTTGTTTTATTGAACTGGGGTTCAGAGAAATTCAATACTTTTCCCCAGATTTGGAAGTAGCTACAAATATCCAGTCAAGATGACTCGGTAAGCCTGTCTACATTTTGACATACCTCCAGCTCAAATAGTAATAAGTAAAACACAAAGATCAAAAAATTTAAAAAAGACACTGAAAGGCCTCAAAAGTAGGCTACACATTCCATGAATCAGAAACAGAAGGGTAACATGGAACAGTGAGAGTTGTCAATGCTTATGGCCAGGAAACAGGCAGTGGTGGCTATACTTATAACAACTGACATTTAATGGGAGATGGAAAAATAATGATTTACTACTTGAAACCAGGATCTGAAGTTTCAAAGTATGAAAAACTGCTGCACACCCAATTCCGGGAGACACGGCTTACAAGGAAGCTGTAGGCCTTGGTAGGCGAAGGAAAAGAGGGCAATGAGCCTTGAAAACCAGTAGGAAAGTGCTAATGAATAGGAATGGGTTGGTGACCACACAAGAGACACCCAAATACCATTATAAGACATGGTTTTGAACTGGGCATTTGGATTACAACAACTGAAAAACCATTATGCAGACAGAGGTGCAGACTCTCCTGGTAGTGCAAGGGGTTAAGTCTCAGCATGATGAAGTTAGAGCCAGCTACCACAACATGAGTTTGATCCCTGGCCAGGGAGCTTCCCACATGGCGCAGCAGACCTCTCCTTTCTCACCTGCTGCTCCCCTCAGCAGTTTATTTCAGTAGATCTGCCTGTTCTGCTCCCCATTCTGGTTCTGGTGAACCGTCTCACCCACCACACCTCTGGCCTACACCCCAGTTCTTGCATGCATAAATAAGTAAAAATAAATATCAAAAAAAAAAAAAAAGAAAAAGAATGAAGAGGCAAAAGAAGAGAAGGAAAAAAGGTAGCATTAATAAACACAATTTCTATGCTTAACAAGTATTCCAAAGACATTGCAATCCTAGAGAAATCCAACGCTTAGAAAAACAATAAAATCAACAAGAAAACATGCATTCAGGATAAAGTAAAATTAGTTTTATGGAACAAACAGTCTCTAATGGGGCTTTAAAGTCTCTGATAAAGACTTTAAAATGTTTAGAATGGTCAGAGACAAAGTGCAGATCAACTTTCATTTAAAAAGAATAAAAGATTTTAAAAAACAAATAAAATAGACATGATAAAGAACAAATTAGAAGTACTGGAAATTATTTTTAAATATCGCTGAAAGTTTTAAAAAGTAGTAATGAAATCTTTAAAAAGGAAAAAATAAACTTCACTGGATTAGATCAATGTCAGACAGGACAATAGTAAAAATAATAACTACTCAGAAAACAGCATCAAGAGACAGGGGATTTAAAAAAAAGATAGAAAAGCAGCAGCAAAGAGATTAGAATTATCAATTTAAACGTGAACAGGCTGAAAGGATCTAACAGGAGTTCCAGGGTAGGAAAGTGGAAGAAATAGCCAAGAAAGAGTATTTAATGAATGAAAAATCTAGAAGTTTCTTGAACTAGAAAAAGATACGAGCTTTCAGGTCTACTCTTTCATACTAAACAAAGACAATTTCATAATTATATTTCAGAAAATCAAGAATAAAGAGAAAGTTCTAAAAGCTACCAGATTCTACAAATCAGTATAAGAAAAAGTAAACAGAAAAGTGTGTAAACGACTTGAAAAGGCACTTTACAAAAGAAGTCATGTAATAACCACCTGAAAAGGCAATCAATTTTATTAACAATCAAAGAAATGCAAATTAAAACCACAATGAGATAACTTGTCACACCACAAAAATGGTTAAAATGAAAAATATGGATAATACTAAATGTTGGTAGAATGTTGCCCAAATAGTATCGTCACAAACTGTTGGGAATATAAATTGGCACTTCCTTGGAAAGCTGTTTAGCAATAACTAACAAAGCTGAATCTATGAATATCCTATGATCTAGCAATACTCTATAGATGGAATTGTCTTCATAGATTCAGAATTGCATATGGTTACCAAAAGACACAAGAATGTCAGTAATAGTACTATTATACTGACCAAAACTTTCAACTATCCTAATAGCCCTCAAGAGATAAACAGATTGATGAATTATGGAACATTCATATAATGGAATATAATCCAACAATGAGTAGATAACTCATGAAACAACGTATTTCAACATATTGAATAAATCTCTTTAACATAATATTGATCAAAAAAAATCACTGATTGGAGGAAAATACAAAACATATACCTGATAAAGGATCTGCATACAGAATTATAAAGAATCCTTAGACTTTTCAATAAATGCCCACTTTTAAAATGGGCAAAAGTTTTGAAGAGGTACTTTATCAAAGAAGAAATATGAATGGTGGTAATCTGCTAAAAGATTTAGAAAGATGAGTCTGAGAACAGTGATGACATCATTTTTAAATTTTCCTCAACTCATTACCTCCCATAAAAACAAAGCAACTAAAGCTATAGAACCAAAAACTCACAGCAACTTTCATAACAAAACTTGATGAAATACTTCCAAGAATTCATAAAACTTGGAGGCTGAGACAAACCACTGCTAGATATCCATACCATACATGCGTCATCCTTGTGGAATGTAGAGGGAAGCAGTGGGGTAACTGATGGACCAAAGAATGGGGGTACCCATGTATAGGATAAATGAAGATGGTCAGGCTATTGTGCCACTGGCCTCTGTGGCTATCACCTGTGGCCTTGAATGGGGAGGTGCTTGGGAGTGTGGGCTTGGGGTACACATGCCTGATGGTGGACATCTGGAGCATGGTGTGGGCATGCATAAGTGGGCACACCTGAGCCTGGAGGCTGAGCATATAAGGCAGTGTGGCAGAGGACCATGCAGCAGAGTACAGTGGAGAGAGGCAGAGACTGGCTACAAGAGGAAAGAGCCTACAGAGATTTGCAGGGGGCCCAAGTTGCTGTCTTGTTGCTGGTTTGTTTTCTCCTAACCTGTGGGGATGATACCAAAGTCTCCAAGGTTCTCTTAAGCTGTCTGAACCAATAATGAACCTACCCAGCCTGGGATGGTTGCAGAATACCAAGTCACCCATAAGTCTTCAATGAACGTGTAGAAGACAGACAGCAACAACCAAACTGCTGTTATGCACGGAATTACCATATGCTCTGAAAGGACTTGAGCCGAGAGGCCCTATGAACTCTTGAACTTTACCAGCTGAAGCTTTCTTTCAGGACACAGCTCCACTTTGAGGAAAATCTCCTGGAATAAAAATTGTTATTAAATAGATCAGGGACAAAAAAAAGCAAAGAAAGTATAGTTACAGAAAATCAGTGCAGGACCTAAATCTGGAGATCTCAGAAAAGATAAGGAACAGCCCTCTTGACCAATTCTCCTCCATGCTTGCTCCCATCCCCACTGCCAAGTCAAGATTCAGGAAAATGAATTAGCAACAGATACATAGGAAAAGACCACATATGAGCACACAAGTTCCCGGCTGAAGCCAGTGCTGTTAGTTTGAGGCCACATTTTAAATGTTAAAGTCATCTCTGGGAGATTTGAGTTTAACTTTAGGTTCTCAAACTGGGAAATACTTTCTAGCAATGTTTGTATGTAAAAAGGTTCTACTTACATAACTGGATGGCCACAAGGTGTTTGCTATAATATACATTGTTACAGCAAGGAAGGTCAAAGTGGAATAACCAATTTATATGACAGAGTGGGGCAGGGATCATTTACATGCATAGCATTAGCAACCTGCAGCAAACTGAATTGCTCTTTTCCTTAAACTCATGAATCTTTAATAAAGCAGCTATAAGCTGCCATCGCTGTGTGCTTGCTCAATGAGCATGGCTCTATACTCACTGGTAAGTTACTGGAGTGAGGCTATGAGCACTAAAGTAGTTACTTTACCAAATAATGTAAGGGAAAATAAGTGAACAATATAACTATAGTTTGCATTATTCTGGGATTCAAACAATCCAGAATCTCCAACAAGATCTGAATTGTGCTTTGCTCAGAAATATGACAAATACAATTCTAAGGGATGGTTTGTGATAGAACAATCAGTTCGCCTACCCCTCCTGGTTAACTCAGAAAGCCGTCTAAGAGGGTGCACAGCACAGTCAGCCCAACTTGAGATAGAAGGAACTGATCTGTCTTGGAAAAGATAACACACAAGGGGCTTCCCTGGTGGCGCAATGGGTTAAGCGCAGCATTGTGGAGCTGTCCACAGCTGCAGCCAGGGAGATTTCCACATGGCGCAGCAGCTCTCTCCTGCTTCACCCACTGCTTCCCCTCAGCAGTGTATTTCAGTCGATCTGCCTGTTCTGCTCCCCACTCTGTCTCTGGTGAATCCTCTTGCAGCCCCACACCTCTGGCCTGCACCCCAGCTTGTATGCATAAAAAAAATATTAAAAAAAAAAAAAAGATAACACTCAAGGCTCTTATTACACTTTTGTATTCCTGCTGAGTATGCAACTTCTTGTAGCCAATGGCTACAGAGAAGGACAAAGGGTGGCAGCATCTTCAAAAGTATTTTTATTGCAGTGGTATGTGGAATCAAGACATAAGTAGTTTACAATCAGTCTGTTTTAATCTGTACACCAAAGTGCCCCAAATGAACTAAGCCCAGATTCCATTCTTACCACTGATGTAACTAATATGAATAGAGCTTAATGTACAAAAATAAGTCTACTTTTATTCTCAGCCTCAATTTCCTCATCTGCAGAATGGGCTTCATGTTACCAACTTCATAATCTATAGTGACAACTAAGTGGAATAACAGGTAAAGCATCTTCTATGGTACTTGGCAAGTTCGACTATTTCTCTCCTAATGACACTTTTACTTCACGCACATGATTATAGATAACCTAGTTAACATCACGTACATTGCTGAGTATTGAGAATTATAAATCTGCATTACAGCTCTGTAATATTAGATGATATTTTTTTAAGACTAGACTCTACACGTGTGTGTCTGGGTAAATACTAACAACAAATATGTGTACCCCTATCTACAATAGTGCTTAAAAAAATTCTTGGTAAGCAAAGTTTTTAGATAAAAAAAAATGATTCTTGAAAGTCATACTGGCCAATGGGTTGGAAGAATCTCTTCCCCATGTCTGTATTTTTTCAAGGGCTGGGGTGATAGTGACTAAACTTGAAAAGTGTTAATCACCTTACTCCAGCAGGTGACTGAGTCAGAAAGTGGCAGTAGCACCAGCTTCAAAGTATCCTAGCGTTGGACACTCTACTTCATTTCCTGTATTAGAATAAGCTAAAAGATTTGGAAGCAGACTACCTCGTATGTAGAATCCCACTTACTTCTGATTCCTTACATACAGAGTTTCTTGTATTGTTTGTGATTCAGGACGGAAAAGGAAAAGGACTGTTTCTATCTCATTTCTTCACTGTTTTGTCCCAAGAACCTCAACATCTCTCCTCAGAATCTTTGTAGTCACCTAGTATGGAAGTAGAAAGAAAAGTTGTGAAATGTAATTGGTTTTTCCTACTATGATGGCACTTGGCGGATTAAGGAGACAGCAAAGTTGTAATTATCTAAAATGGTTAAATTAGAACAATTCTTATCTTAACTGCAGAGTGACAGAAAGCTTCAGGGAGTGACACTGCAGACAAAAAAAAAGCACTATATTGTCTCACCAAGACAAGGCAAGGGAAAGGGAAAAAAAAGCAAGAAAATGAAACTAACGTGTGCTCAAAGAACAATTACACCTATAACAAAATTAGTTTCTTAATCTCCAACTAAGAATGTTCTTATCAACTAAACAGAACTTCTCATGGTATGTATACAAAGATATATTTACCAATAAATACTTATATAAACCTGATTCAAACCTGATTTTTCTTTCCAGAATGAAAATATTTGTTGAAAAAATTTTCAAAATTACCCTTGTTAACGTTCATTCAAGAAGGTAATCAGAGCCAAAGTTGATAGTATGCACCCTAATGAAAAAAGCACAGAAAATTTATACATTTTCACCCCAACTTTATTTTCCTGCAATCCAAGGTAAAACATTGCTATTTGCTATTATTTAGTTTTTATATTTTGGGTCTGGGAATGTTCAAAATTTTCTTTCATATAAATTAATGCTACTAGTGTTCCCATCTTCGATGTTCTTAAGGAAGACTGGGATATCTTTTTTCCTGAAGTGGAATTTTCTCAAAAAGACTATTAAGCACAAACCAGTTTTAAAAAGGTGCTTATGAGTAAACTGAATTGCCTAGTAGGTGGGAGAAAATTGATTAAAAATATTTTTTAAGAAATGCAGGAGAAAAGCTAGATATAAATTATATGTAAATGTAAGTATTTATTTTCAGCTTATGTTTGGCAAGACAGTCCAAATTCTTAAAGATCACTAATGAATCACATGAAACACCATCTTAGAGAAATACATTCCCCAAATTCACACTTAGATATTCTGGTTTGGTTATATGACACTCCCAAATATTTAAGGACATGCATTAGTAGTTTGCAAAAGGAAAATATTCAAGTAATCATAAAAGTTGATTACTTCTGGAAAAAAACAAAGCTCAAGTTCTCTTTTCCTTTACAAGTTGAACTTTGCTTTCAGTGTTAAAATTAAGATCCAGATTATATAGTTAAAACAGCATAAGTGAATGATATGTCAGAGAACAGAAACTTCAAATTAACATGACAAAGAAAACACTAAGTACAATACATTACAAACATCAAGCTATAGATTAAATAGAAAAATGGCTGATGTCGACAGGTTATTAATTGACCAAAATGTCAGAGCCCCTAGTGATTGCCTATTCACTTAACTAAATTAATCTGGTTACTTAAATGAATTAACTCTTGCTAGCCAAAGATTATTTTTTGATGTTCATTTTTTTAGATATTCTATACTAGATAGGACCTTTAGTTTTCATCATGAGATTCTTCAGGTTCAGGCATTTCTTAATTACAGTCTCTGTAACATTAGCAAAGATGAATCATGCCCTTCACCCTGAAAAATTTTATATGTAAATGACTAAAAGCCAAATATATGGTCCTACCTAATAATAAAAATCAAACAATTCCTAAAAAACCTTTTATAGTCTATGAAAAGTTTGCAAATAAAAATTACTTAATGTGTCAGAAATCAGGTAAAATTTTTTAAGCTCTATTAAGATAACTTCCTTGAGTATCTTCTTATACTGCTGGTGGGAACGAAAACTGCTCCAGTCACTATGGAAAGTTGTGTGGAGGTGCCTCAAAAAACTAAAAATGGATCTATCATATGATCCAGTGATTCCACTACTAGGAATCTACCCAAAAAACACAAAAACTCTAGTTCAAAGGGCAAACTGTACTCCTACGTTTATCGCAGCACTATTTGTAATAGCTAAGATATGGAAACAACCTAAATGCCCCCAAATAGTCAAATGGATCAAAAAGTTGTGGTTTACATACACAGCAGACTACTACTCAGTGATTAAAAAAGATAAACTCATGCCATTTGCAGCAACATGGATGGAGCTGGACAGGATTATGGTAAGCAAAGTAAGTCGGAACGAAAAAGATAAATACCAGATGGTTTCACTTTTAGGTAGAATATAGTGAAACTAAACAAAAGATCAAGAAAAGACAAAACTTGCAAGCTGACCATAGATCTGAGGTATCCAGCAAGGGATGGAGAGGAAGAGGAGTCAAAAAGGGAAGTAAAGGCTCAGTGGCCTATGGATCACAGTGCTAGATCACAGGTGCTGTGGTGGTGGGAGAACTCTGAGGACCACATCTGAGAGGAGAAATCAAATACTGTACAAAAATGAAAAATGATGTAAGAAAATAAAAAATAAAAAAATTATATGCAAAATACAAAAAAAAAAAAAGAGGTAATTTCCTTGAATGATTAACTAGGTTCATTCAACTTATTATGCCCACAAACTAAATCTAGTGTTTGGACATTAAAAAGTACTCAACAGGTATCGATGAATCGACAGTATTAATTATGACAATCAGAATGAAGAAAAGTCTTGAAAGACAAATACAAAAGTTAAAATAAATCACTTATTAGGAATGATGTGCACACCCCTATGTTGACTGTATCATTGTCTACAATAGCTGAGATATGGAAATAACCCAGATGCCCAAAAATAGATGACTGGATCAAGAAGATGTGGTATATATACACAATAGAATACTATTCAGCAATCAAAAAAGATAAACTCATGCAATTTGCAGCAACATGGATGGAACTAGAAGGGCTCATGCTCAGCGAAATAAGCCAGAAGGAAAAAGAAAAATATCGAATGGTTTCACTTATAGGAGGAATATAGGGGAGCCAAACAAGAGATCTGAAGGAGAAAATAACAACAACAAAACAAAAACAAAAATTAGCAGGCAACCAGAAACGAGACATTCAGCGAGGGAGGGGGAGGATAAGGGTTCAAAAAGGGGGAGAAAAGAGCACAAGGGACCTTGGTGACAGTTCACGGGTGATTTGGTGGTGGTTAAGCCATGGGAAATACATATATATATTTATAAAATAAAGAATGATGTGCACAATATAAGTCCTTTTATAGAAAAATTTTTTAATTCCCAGAAAACCACAAGTTCCCACAGTCGAGCATGCAAAGGAATGGCGAATACTGACTTCATGCTGGTGGTTACCTCTGGCAAGGAATGAAGACAGTAACATCAGGTGGGCATACCTGATGACCAGAAGTCCGCAATTGTTCCTATTTGGAACTTAATCAAATGTCAATTTATTTTGCTAAAACAGGATAATGTACATGGATGTTCATTAGATTATTCTCAAATTAACAAATTAAATTTGTAGAACAAATTTACAAATTAAAAACAAAGAAAATACCAAAATTTTGCAAGAGAAAGTGTACTGACATATCAACAGTATTTACTATCTAATCATACATTTTATGCATGTAATTTAAGATCAATGATCAACAGGTCAATGATCTATTCATCTTTTATACTTTCAGTGTAACTATGATACCTCTTTTTGGCTTTCAATAAAGTAAATTTCCTTTTTAAGAAATAAAAATTTGAGAAAATTTATATTAGAAGGATCCTATATTCATCCAGTTTAGTCGGAACTGTCTGAAATTACAGCCTTTAACTATCATTTACTGATCTACATTGATACGGATAACACGGACATCTATAAAGTCACAAGAATTCTGTTTATTATTATAGCAAACACTTGCAAGACATCATGAAATGAATTAATACATGTAAAATTAAGCCACCCAGGATTAAGTCTTTATTTCAAAAATAAGAGAAAGAAATTAAACCACCAAAGATATATTTCACATAATGACAAAATATAAAAAATAGAGGCAAAGTGACAATGGAAAAATTTGCTAAGCAATGGATTTAATAAACCTTAAATCCATCTGGCTTCTTGCCTTCTTTGTTCTTCCACCGTTACATATGTAAAACAGGTATGATAATAATTAAAGAATGGCCTTGTAAGACTTGATAGAAACCTTAAAGGAATTATCAAACAAGCATTCAAATAATTTATAAATACCATTAGTAAAAATATTTATTTTATAATACTTTCTTTTCAGTGATGGTATCCTTTAAAATCAGTCTGTTTCTTAGTAGTTTCAAATTCTTAACTAGAGAGGTATTCGCTTTCTTCCAAAGTGATATTTCCACAGTGTATCACAGTATTTCTAATTAAGGAAAAGCAATACGAGGAGTGTGCTACCTGAGGAGAGAGTAGTGCAGCACAACTCGTAAAGTTCTAAGACTTAGTTCAATCAAGTTATGGATTGTCCATAATGTTTTGTTACTCCAGCACTTTCCAGTATCATATTGAAATCATATTCTCAGTCTCTGTGTGAGATTTCTTATATAAATTAGAAGAATTTAATTTCTGTAAACATCTGCAGTGCCACTAATTTCTTTGAACGGGTTTCTCCCCTTGAGAGTGCTGTTCCAGAAAAGAATAATTTCTTACATATCCATGTCCAGACCCAAAATGAAACTGAACATTGTTCTGTAAAAAGACAGAAATACCCAAGTAATGTGAAAGCTCTCTGTAACCAAGACTATCCATCTATTCCAAGCATGTAATCACTCCCCACAGATTTCTGATGCATTAAAAATGTTTTCCAGTTACTCATAGCTCATCAGATGTAGTGTTCACCTTTGGTGATTTACATTCTTCACTAGTATGACAACTCTGAAGGATGTCCTTGTAGTGGTTCTTCAGATCTTCATACAAAGAAACAGTTTCTTGTGAGTGAGCCAATGGTAACACTTTTTCATTCAATAACATCTGAACTTGGAATTCTTCTTTAGGATTCTTAGCATTTTTACAATGATAAAGAACAAATATTAGGTTGGAGGCATAGGGCACAATGTGACCACTTCGGAACTTTCGATGCATTTGTTCCTTGTAATTGTAAGCTGTTAGGGGTTCCTTGTCTTTGAAGTAGCCCATGAGAGAAAGCAGCGGAAGAAGGGTCTCTGCATGACCAAACTGGAGAATGACTGGAGAAGAAATTGGCTGAGACCTTAAAAGAGAAATTGAGAAAAAACATGTACATACATTTGTGTCACAGAATATAATGTCTACACTTACAAGTCATGTACAATTTTCTTATTTTAAAAAGTCTTTACAAATATAACTCAACAACATGGTTGAAATTCTGTGTGGTAGTGAACAGAATGTTTTATACCAGAAGTTAAGGCCAAAATTCAGGATCATTGTATTATTAAAGCCACCTAAAATAGTGTTCATGCATATTATTCTTTAAGTTCAATGAGAGAAGAGTCTTTTTAATTAAAGAATTTGAAGCGGATATATATTCAAAACTGCCTGCCTTTCTGTGAATGAAACTAAGCAAACTGTCCCTTAGTAAATATTGGTAATTCTGCAGAGCTCTTTTGAATGAACTTCAAACTTAAAAAAGACAAGCAATATTCAGCATATGTCCAGGGGAAACCGAATCTGAACAGAGAATTGTAATTCATATAATCCTTCAATCGTTTACAAAACCTGACTTGGGCACCACATTCAGAATAGAGCAACAGAAGCAAAGAGAAACAACCTATTCTAGCTGATGTAATTTGTATAATGGTTGGAAGTGAAGTTCATACACTGCCAGAAATAAATACAACAGCTTTAACACTGTGAGCTAAATTAACTTTCTTCTCAAGTTTTCCATGAGTTTTTCTGGGAAGACTACTTAGCCATTCCCCAAATTTTATAGAAAAACTATTACTACTATTCTTTAGTATAATTTGTAAACCTACTCAAACACAAGAAATCTTCTGACTTCTTACTACCATCTTATACCTTAGGTGATAAATTTAGTATATCTGGATTTTCTGAGAGGACAGGAGCATCTGCAGCAGTTTTGCATCTTTCTGATTCTCCACAATAAAGCAGGTGAAGCAACTAGATAACAAAGTCAAAAGCCATGGGAAACAAAACATAATTATGTGTAAAAGAGTCCTCCACAAATCACCAGTAGCTTCAAAAATCTGCATATTTATCAGTAGGAGTACGGAAAAAAGTGAAGGGAAGTCACAGAGCATGTCAGAGATATAAAAAGCAGGAGACTCTCAAGAAGCCATTAGATATTCACAGGAAAATGCTGTGGGCCAATCTGAGGAAGTGACTGAAACTGTGAGGGTTTAGCCTAATTTAGTACTTGGTGAATGCAAAGGAGATAAGCCACTAGCCCATTCCTGAGGCTGGAGAAATTCAGCCTCTGTGAGTTCTACAGTCACTCAAGCCTCCATTCCAGGACGGAGCCCATGTGAAGGAGAAACTGCTGGGAATGGAATCAAGACTTGGCCTGAGAGGGACAGCAGAACAAGGAAAAAGTAGGTCCAAGTAAAAGTGAGAGAGGGGACTAGAGTCAAGAAATTTCAGAAAAGAAAGCAACCCACCATATTTCTGAACACACACATACACACACACACACACACACACACACACACACAGAGCAGAAAAGGAAGCTCTGTGAGGTGAGAAAAGCAATCTGACATGAGCCTTCTCCTAAATGTTCAGAAAAACTAAATTCACATTAAAGTGAGCAATGGAAAAGTAAAAATAATAATAATAATAATAGAGTAGAAAAACATTCCTAAGGAAAATTAAAGTATATTAGGAATACATACTCAAAAACTAAATACAAAAAAGTCCATTAACATTATTCACAATTATCTTTTATTTTGAGAATATTCTCTAAAAAGATGTGAAATTTTAAATACCATTAATCAACAGAGATTGCAAACCTGTTCTCATTGATATACTTTAATTAGATAATCTAAAGTATCTAAAACTCATTTCCAAGAGGCATCCACTAGATCCAAAGTTACAAAGCAGCACCATTCAGGCCATAGCTATATTTGGTGTGACCTGCATCGATATTTTTAAAATTTTGTATTGTCAGTATTTAATAATTGGTAAGATATAATGTTCTTAAAAGTTCTGATTTTGGGCTCCTCTTAAAAACCTGAAAAATCTAGCAAGATATATTTCCCTAAGACAATAATCGACTGACTAGGAATGAATTACCCTCCAGAGAGGACAAATACCTGCTGCACAAGATACAAAGATCACTCTAAATTGTCTAACATAGGTTGGATTAACTCCTTGGTTACTTGCCTGGCCCCATTATATATTTGAGTATGTTTAAGTCAAAGCTAATACCATTATCATAATCTAAATATAATGGAATCTAATAGTGATAAAGTTAAGGAAAAGGAAGTGATATGAAAATATTGGTTTACAATGTAACTGCTCTAGCCATGAGGCAGTAACCTCAAAGGCAGGAATAACCAGAAGCTCAATGCTTCCTTATTGCTCTCTGTGAGATTAGGTCACACAAGAGGTCAGGAAAGACTGTGGCAATAATATTCCCATTGTCTCACAAAAACTGTGAATTACGCTCTCTGTTCTCCTCCACTGAAGAACTACAATGAACTGAGAAGAAAATATAAGACAATATATACAAAACATTCTATTTTCAATATATAATTAACTTAAAATTAATAGACTACATTCTTCTTTTCAACCAAGTCTTCAGAATGCAGTGTGTACTTTACTCTTAAAGCACATCTCGATTCACACGATCCCAATTTTCAAGTACTGAATAACCACATGTGGCTGCTAGTTACTATCTCAAACAGTACAGGATAGGAATGGTGAGATAGTCATACATATTTGCATTCAAAAGTCAATCAAATAAAAAAAAAAAGATACAAGAAAAAAATATGTGTTGGAAGAAAGAAACCAACAGGCCTACGTACAACTATGAGTTCAAAGTCCTATTAATTACATTCAAGTTACAAAAGAACTTAAATCTAGGTTTGGTCTACATTTATTTGAAACTTAAAGGTTCTTAGGTTTTTACTTTAAAAAGTATTAAACCCCATTTTTTTTCCTTTTGACTGCCTTAATGTCAGGCATACGTAAAAATCAACTGCTTTTGATTTTCAACATAGTATTGGAAGTTCTAGCTAATGCAGTAAAAGGTACTCCCAACACAGATTGAAAGGAAGAAATATAACTCTCTGTTGCAGATAACATAACTATCTGTTTCTACCAAAAATTCTGGAACTAGTAAGAAATTACAGCAAAACTGCAAGTTACAAGGCTATTATAAAAAATCAACTGCTTTTCTATAAACATGTAGAAATTTCACATTACCATTTATTGACACATTAATAACAAAAACAACACTTAGGAATTAATTAACTACAAAGAACAAATAAATAAATGGAAAGACATTCCGTGTTCAGGAACAAAAAGACAATATTGTCAAAATCCCAGTTCTTCCCAATTTAATCTATAGCTTCAACAAAATCAAAATTCCATTTTTGTGGTTATGAACAAACTGAATCTAAAATTTATAGGTAGAGGCAAAAGATCCAGAAAGGTCAACTCAATATTGAAAGAGAGCAAAACTGATATATCAAAATAATATAACACTACATGATTCAAAGACTTACTATAAAACTATATTAATCAACAACTGTGATACTGGCAAAAGAACAAATAGGTCAATGAAACAAAACAGAGTCTAGAAATACATCCACATTAATTTAGTTTACTGACCTTTGACAAAAGCACAAAGGTAATATGGGAACAAGGTCTTTTCAACATTCAATGTTGGGAGACTGGGCATTCACATGTCAGAAAATGAATACAGACACACTTCTTATACCCCCTCTTAAAAATTAACTCAAAATGGATCAGATATATGTCAGTACTATACAACTCCTAGAAGATAACATAAGAGAAAACCCAGATGCATTTTATTTCTATGCTTATGTGATTAAAAAGGAGGATACTTTATCAAATTCAAACATTCTGTTTGGATAAGGGCATTAGGTATCTCACTATGAGGCAACGGTAATGTCTAATGCCATTCTATTTTTGTAGGACAGTTTTTTTTTTAACTTAGATCACCCCAACCACCACTATCCTGTGTTCCCTACCCCTTCCTTTCGTCCTCCCTTAACCTTAGAGAAACTTAGAATATTTACAGAACTCTACTAGCTTTTGAAAGTGTTTAGATTATCAAACGGTAATGTAAATGTGCAGTATTTGTTATTGTTTTGACTTAGTCTGCAGCACATAAATTTCTCAAACATCTTTCCTTTTTTTTCAAATGGCTGCATTTCATCTTATGAGTGTCTAATACCATCTACATACCACATCGTCTTGATCAAGGGCTATGAACACTGTGGAGAATATGAATTTTTTTTGTTGATGGTTTCATATTCTGTGGATATACGCCCGAGAGAAGGACTGCGAGGTTATACAGTATTTCCATTTTTAGTTCTTTAAGATAATTCCAGGTTACCTTCCATCAGTTCACAGTCCCACCAACAGTGTAATAAGGTTCCTTTTTCTCCATATCGTCTCCAACACTTCTTTTTTTTTTTTTAAATATGTGCCATTCTTGTGGGTAGGAGGTGGTATTTCACTGTAGTTTTAATCTGTATCTCTCTTTTTATGTCTTTTGGCCTTCTTGATCTCCTCTTTGGTGAATTGTCTGTTCATATCTCCTGCCTATTAACTGGGTTATTTGTTTTTCAATTATTGAATTGCATGAGTTTCTTATACATCTTGGATATTAATGCTTTATTAGTTATTATTGTATGACTATTTTCTGCCATTCAAAAGATTGTGTAAAAAAATACCTTGTTATCGTCTTTTGCTATATTAAAGCTCTTTAACTTGAGGTAATCCCAATTGTTTATTTTTGGTTTTAATGCCATAGGGTTGAGTCACAACAGATATTAAATAAAGAAATTCAGATGACTCAGATAGCACTAAAGGTGTGATCAATGAAAGACATAACTGATTACCTGGACTTTCACTACAGTTAAAACCTCTGCTCTGTGGGCCTCCCTGGTGGCGCAGTGGTTAATCGCTGCGCTGTGGAGTTGTTGGCAGTGGCAACGCACATTGGACGATGAGATTGCCACGTGGCACTGCAGACCTCTCCTGTGTCACCTGCTGCTCCCCTCAGCAGTGTATTTCCATTGATCTGCCTATTCTGCTCCCCACTCTGTCTCTGGTGAACCCTCTGCCGCCTCACGCCTCTGGCCTGTACCCCAGCTTGTATGCATAAATAAATAAATCTTTAAAAAAAAAACAAAACCTCTGCTCTGTGAAAAACAATGTCAAGAGAAAGAGAAAAAAGTCACAGATAGTGAAAAAATTATTTGTAAAAGACACATCTGAAAAAAGACTGTTATCTAAAATATAGCAAAGGACTCCTAAAACTCAGGAGTAGGAAAACAAGCTAGTTAATCAAAAAGTAGGCAAAAGATCTCAACACGTACCTTACGAAAGATATACAGATAGCATGTAAGCATATGAAACACCCTGTATCATTAGGAAATTGCAAATTAAAACAAGGCACCACTACAGATCTATTAGAATGGTCAATATCCAGAACATTGACAACACCAAATACTGGCAAGAGGAACTCTCATTACTAATGGGAATGCAAAATGATGCAGTCACCATGGAAGTCAGTTTGGTGGTTTCTTGCAAAACATACTCCTAGCATATGATCCAACAACTGTGTCCCTTTGTATTTATGCAAGTAAATTAAAAACTTATATACACACAAAAACCTGAACTTGGAAGCTTACAGCAGCTTTAATTGCCAAAACATGGAAGCAACCAAGACATCCTTTAAGTAGGAGAACGTATAAACTGTAGTACATCCAGACACTGGAACATTATTCAGCACTAATGAACTAAGTCATGAAGACAAGGAAGAAATTTAAATGCATATTACTAACTTTAAAAAGCTACTCTGAAAAGGCTATGAATTATAGGATTCCAACTAGATGAAATTCTGGAAAAGGTTAAAGGGTAGCAACAGTAAAAAGATCAGTGGTTGTCAGGAACTGAACAGGGAGGAAGGGATGAATAGGCAGAGCACAGAGGGTTTTAGCTTTAACACAGTGAAAATACTCTATATGATACTATGCTAGTAGACATGCTCATAAATTTGTGCAAACCCAGATAATATACAATACAATATCAAGAGTGAACACTAATACAAACTGTAAATTCTGGGTGATAATGATGTATTTATGTAGGGTCACAAACTGCAAAAAATGTCCTGCTATGATGTGGCACGTCAACAGTAAGGAAGGTGATGGTGGTCAGGGTGAGGGGGGATGGGAGTCTGTGGGAATGCTCTGAACTTTCTGTTCAGTCTTGCTATGACCTAAACTGCTATAAAAAATAAAGTTTACTAATTAAAAAAAAAGCTACCATGGGAATATATGTAACCAAAAGGAGCATATTTTCCTTCCAAAGAGTTAATATAATCCCTCTTAATCAGCTGTTAATGCTTATCCCTGTTTGGCTTTTTATGAAACATACTCAAATTTCTATTTTCTTTGACAAAGTTACGTATCATACGTGTCCAAATGGTATTACATTTCCACTCTAAATAATAACTGAACACCCAAAATAGGGGTTATATATCTTCAATGAATGGAGGCTAAAAGGGCTGGAGAGTGTGTGTAGGTACACACATACAGTAGAGGGTTTTTGTTGGCTTTTTAAATTCTAAAGATGCCAAAGCAAAAACACAAGAGTATTTATGGTCCAAATCTCATCAGACACCAATGAAGGTATGTGCCAGGTTTCTATAAATTAAATCAAGTATTTCTGTGAAGTGAGCCAGCTCCATTTTAGGAACATACAGCTCATCGCTCTGTCTCATAAAGGACTCTTCAAATCTTCTAACTGTCCTAAAACACTTGCCCAATTGCTATTTGAAAAAAACCAAACCCCTAGCTTCTCCCTCAAGTCTCAAGGATATCATGAAAAATTTTACAGGTCCCATTTCAAAGCTTCCTCAAAGCAAAGCTGGCCTACAACTAGACCCAAAACACTGGACAGAGCAAATGGGTAAAAGTGTGCATATGTCGGAGTGAAGGAGCAAGGAAGTGCATTATGTGAAAGAAAGAAGGGAAGAACAAAAGGAGAAGGAATGTGGGGAAAAAAATGCCTTTCAGTTTACTCAGTTACTGATAAAAGGTGTCTGCACATAATTTTGTCAGAAGATTGCTGAGAATATAAATATTGTTACATTCCACATTATCAATGGCTCCATGCAGCTTTCTTTACCATGACCAGACCTTCAATAAACAGAGCTGTAAAGTTCTGGATGCCATGACAAAAAGGATGAAGTTTCTATCTTTAACAAAAAATGCTGTCTTTTGGGAGGAAGATGTAAATAATTTTTAAAGGAGGAACATCCAAGACAATCACCACTGAGACATAGGCAATATTCACTGCATCTGTGAATTTAAACTTTTGGGGACATGAAACTACTTGAGAATCTGGCTAAAAGAATGGAACTTTATTTCAGAGAAATGCACTTACCCATAAAAATCTGAAAACAGTTTTAGGATTTCAGACTTACTACATCCCAAGAATCCCTACACTATATATTATATTACAATCTGACATCCTAAATAGTACATTTATAATGTTACACAATGGTTTATATCTCCTGCATTATGTGTAAGTGGTGAGACCTAATTTACATTTTAAAGGTACATACTTAACATCAAATCAAGAAAAATGCAGATGCTCTAAAATTTGCTTTGAACTTTCCTATTTTTTTGAATCCATTTCTGTTTTCTGTATTGTGATTCATCCATATAGACTCCTGCAAGTCACACTTCTCTTATTAACTTGTATCCCCAACTTGTAATGATTTTTCCTTCCTTAGAGCTCATAGCACAC
The DNA here is from genome assembly GCA_004024925.1 of Scalopus aquaticus. Classification (NCBI taxonomy): domain Eukaryota; kingdom Metazoa; phylum Chordata; class Mammalia; order Eulipotyphla; family Talpidae; genus Scalopus; species Scalopus aquaticus. The sequence goes on along the minus strand of PVIJ01012906.1, from coordinate 8,667 downwards.
TAATCTTCCAAAGAAAAGGAAATACAAAGGCATTGACTAAGGACACCTTTAACTTTCCTCTGGCATTCCCATAAAAAAGACATTGAATTTGGGATGTCTCATTTTCTGTAAAGTGACAGAAACAGGTTAAAAGAACTACATTCAATCATTAAAAAATAAAAGAGAACCTCAAAAATGTTAACTATTACTACAAACATTAAGAAACAAATGAGTAATTTATCTGACTGCATACATGGAAATGCAGTTAGGATCATTATTTTTTAGGGTTGAGATATGATTAAGTCTTCTCATTTCATAAACAAGGAGAAGATAAGTGAAATTACCCAATGTTACTTAGCAAGATAAGAATTCAGTTCTCCAAACAACAGCCTCTTTTACTTATATCAACTGGTAAGGAGATTTTATCAAAGTTTCAATTAAAAATGAAATTAAAACTGAAGTCCAAACTTACATTGCTAACTATATGTGTACTGAAAACATTCAAGGAGCTCAGCCAGAAAAAAACAACAAATAATTGCATGTTTTTCCCCTAAATGTACTCAGATTAGATCTTTCTAAGCTCTTAATTTGTTTCACACTCAACTAATATTACACAAAGTGTTTTTAAACATGATCCAAGGATATCAAATGAGTTTTAGACAACTCATGTAATTCCCATACTTAAGTAAGTGCACAAATAAGCAACAGGAAATACCAAAGATACTGAGGTGCTTTGGGAAAAATATTACCAGGAAAGACAACAAATTTAAGTTTTCTTATACATCTTATTGAGACATTAGCTCTAAAGTAGCTTTTGAGGAAGCATCAGTTTGACAGATCAACACAAATGTAGAACTAAAATGACCCAAGCATAGTCTTTTCTGAAGCAAAAATACATTGAAACAATTTATGCTTCCAGTCAAGATGGAGTAAGAGGGACCAGAGTTATCTTCCTGGCTTTAACTATTAGAAAGTCATACAAAACTGAAACTGCAGCTTTCAGACACTCAACAACAGAGTTAAGTATGAGGTAAGGCAAATAAGGTCAACTCCAAGAAAGTCCTTGGCATTCTGGCTAGTGTTTCCAGGGAAGGGGAGCACAAACAGACATGGGCAATTTTACTGAGTAGATGAGACAGGACTCAAAAGATTCCAATAGATAAGAATCTAGCAAGGCTGCACTGTCTAAAATTCACAGGTGTGCTCCACAGATATGCAGGGGCTCCCCTCAAGTTGGCAAATCACGCATGCATGTGAGAAAACTATTCAAATCCAGGGGAAAACATTAAGGGGGTGGGGGGAATAGGTGAAAAAATTTCCAAAGCTAACATAGGGCCACCAGTCTGTTTCCACAAGCCAAACTAGGAAAATCTCAAAATACACAGTATACCAAATAGATGGTCAGGGGAAACTCTCAATAGTGGGGCAAAATCAACCCACAAAAGATATTATTAAAAAGACAAAACAGCAAAACATAGACCTGCAGAATATATTTGTAAAGCATACATTTGAGAAAGGACCTGTATCTAGAATATACATAAACAAGTCTTACAACAAAATAATAAAGAAAATTAATAACCAAATTTAAAAATGGAAAAAGATGTGAACAGACACTTTACCGAAGACAAAATACAGGCAATTTCTTAAAAAGTTAATATTCACCTACATACAATTCACCCCAGTCATTCCATCCATAGGTATTACTCAAGGGAAATGAAAGTATGTGTCCCTAAAAAGACAGCAGCTTTGTTTTTAATAGCCTCGAAATGAAAACAACCCAAATACCCATCAAAAGGAGAATGGATAAATTGTAGTTTATCCATAAAATGAAATACTACTCAGTCTTTTTTTTTTTTAAAGATTTATTTTATTTATACATATAAGCTGGGGCACAGGCCAGAGGCGTGGGGTGGCGACAGGGTTCACCAGAGACAGAGTGGGGAGCAGAACAGGCAGATCAGAAATACACTGCTGAGGGGAGCAGCGGGCGAGGCAGGAGAGGTCTGCCGCACCAAATACTACTCAGTCTTAAAAAGAAATGAACTACTGGTACCCACTGAAATAAAGACGAATCTCATAGCCAGATTATGCTGAATGGAAGAAGCCAAACCAAAACATGTACCTATTATATGGCTCTTATATATAAAATTCTAGAAAATATGGATTAATATACAGTGAAAGAAATATATCTATTAATACATATGTTAATATATAGCTGGCCTGGGATGGGAGATTGAAAGTGGGTAAGAGTCACAAAGAAATGTTAACATGTGATGGGTACTTCATTATCTTGATTGTGGAGATAGTTTTATGGGGGGTGTATGTGTATGTGTGTGTATATATGTAAAAATTCATCAAATTGTTCGCTTCAAATATGTGCTGTTCGATACATGAAAAAATGCTCAACATCACTTATAATCAAGGAAATGCAAATCAAAACCACTACGAGATACCACCTCACACCTGTGAGGATGGCACACATTAAAAATATAGGCAACAACAAATGCTGGAAAGGATGTGGAGAAAAAGGAACTCTTCTACACTGCTGGTGGGAATGTGAACTGGTCCAACTACTATGGAAAGCTGTATGGCGATTCCTCAAATTGCTAAACATGGAGCTTCCATACGACCCAGCAATCCCACTTTTGGGAATTTACCCAAAGGATACAAAAACACTAATCCGAAAGGATACATGCACCCGTATGTTCATTGCGGCACTGTTCACAATAGCAAAGGTATGGAAGCAACCCAGATGTCCAAAAATAGATGAT
>PVIJ01012905.1:0-47440 GCA_004024925.1 Scalopus aquaticus | reverse complement strand
TGGAGAAGTGCAGCAGACACTAAAATACTTTGTGGTTTTACATCCACAAGCCCTTTTTACTGAGATGACTAACATGTATAGTAGCCATGTGACATCATTTTGGCCCCGGAAACTTAAGAGGAATTCCTCAGGTTGGGATATACTAAATTATCAGGTCTTTCATACCTTCTTTCTGCCGATACTGGTATTTGATAGTGGAATTGGAGAAGGTTCTTGCAAGCTGAGTCCCAGGACCAATATGTGAAGGTTGGTTGATCAGAAAATCAGCAGACACTTGAGATATTGTGGGCATCAGGGAGCCACTGAATCAGCAATCATTTGCTGATGGGATACTTTATACAGGAGGCTAAGCTATGACTTGTTCAAGCTTGGGTTCAGTGCATTTTGTGTCACTTGCTGCCCAAAGCACTCCCGACTACGTTATTTATTGCTTTCTCAAGTTAGCAAAATTAAAGCAAGCAAAGGACGAAATTGATATTTGCTTAAGAAATCAGTGAAGGAGAGCTCATAAGGATTTTTTCCCTGGATTTCAAAGGAAGTAAGGAGATACAATTTGAATACACCATGTATTCAAAGTAAAAATATTTTCAATTGCGAATGAATTTTCTTTGTGTATCTGGATCTGTTAAAGTCTCATAATTCCAAGCTGTTCCTCTTATGTCTTTCATCCAAAAATGATTCTTTTATCTTTAAAAAAATGTAGTTACTCCTTAGGAAACTCTTTAAAATCTTGTTTTTAAAATTATTTGGAAAAAATTGATAAAAAAAAAATTTGGTGAGGTTTATATTAGAAACATGTGAAAGTCGTGTATATTCTAACAAGTTGCCGAAACTGTGAATTAATTGGGGGTGGCAACAATGTTAAGTTTAAACTGAAAAATTGCCTTATTTCTGTTAGAAAGAATGATCCTTATAGATAATTTACTTTCAGCATAGAGCCTTAGTGGGATGCCATTTCCTTCCTTTCTTCTGCACAAAGCACAGAAAAAGGAACAGAGAAATTAAAAAGGAATAGGATGTTCTTCCAACAGACCTTGAGCCTTGAGTGGCAGTAAGGCAAACAAGGGTCATCACTTTAATTAGGTTTAATAACCCAAAGCAGGGTGAGAGATTCCCTCCTGAGACAAAAGTTGCCAGCTGCTGAAAGGACATTAGTGGAAATTCTGTTATGTCAAAAGTCTTGCTGCATGATTTGAAGTTTTTATTAAGGAATCCAAGAAGTTAGAGGCTTCTGAGTAACATGTGAAAGGATTAAAAAAGAAGATGAAATCTAATGCATTTTTTTTTTTTTTAGCTAAACACTGCTTCTTTTAATGACCTAACTTATTATATTGTTGTGGCTTTATTAAGGTACCACAGACTCAATATTTTTAATGATGGAAGGTAATATTGAAAGAGAATATGAGTCATTAATGATGTTCAGTAAGAATGAATTTGCCCCACTTCACTCTACTCACACTTGTCTAGTTTTAAAAAGCTGAAAACAAATAATTCACCCTCTGAAGCTCCTAGCTTTCAGGGTATACTCATTACTTGACTGGTTCTAGTAAGGGTGGAGTCCTTGAATGTCCATTCACAATGTAACTTTGAATTTTATTATCTGCTTTACCATCCAGAGGAACTATAAATTAATCTGTTAGAGTTCTGATATGTGCTAATGTGAAAGACAGTTCTTCCTACTAAAATCTCAGATGTTGAAGACAATGGAAGACAATGACCTGCCACAGCTATTCTGAAGAGCAAGTTTGTTTGATAATGAGATTAAGAGGAAAAAAAAAAAACACACCTAGCTTAAGAGACAGAGAAGAAAAGATAGATCTCTAAATGCTTCTGGATCTAGCTATGTCAGGAGCAAATTTTACTGCTTGGACTTTGCAGTTATAGGAGACAACGAATGTCTTTTTTGTTGTGGCTAAATTGATTTTGCTTTCTATCATATGCAACCAAAATATACTTTCAAACAACTAGATAGTGTGAACTGTTTTCATGCTGTATTTATCTGAAATTCAATAACCAATAGTGGAAAGAAACTAGCACCAATAAATTATTATTTTACTGGTTCTGTGCAATATAGTAAAGATCAAATTTATATTAATTGGAAAAGTGATACTGGTTTGTCACAATGAATTCAGTTACTGATCATCACAACTTCTTTGTAAATTTCACAGAAAAATTCTATTTAAACGTAGCATTCATTATTGATTATAATATTTCCTGCTATTAAAAAGTGATGCCTATTTTTATATACAGGAGTAATGTAACATTTGGTTGTAGTCAGAGTGGACTTATAAAATGTGAGACAGGTGTACAAGTTCACCCTTGACAAAGAGCAAACTGAAATATTGAGTAATGGGACTTATATTCACTCTTTATCCAATAAAAGTTCAAAGAAGCTTCATAATTGACCATGCATGTTTACCTATTCTATTGGTGACATCGGGTGATTTTCAAAATACTGATTTCCAAAGGAGAGTAAGTATATACCAAGCAATATTCATAATTGACAATGATGGGGTATAGAGAGAAAATATAAAACTTTGTTTTTCCAAATAGGAGAGAGACAATCATCGGGGGAGGGGGGGTGGGAGGCGGAGGGAGGGAAGGAAAAGGGCACAAAATGGAATAGAAAAGAACACAAGGGACCATGGAGATGGATCACGGGTGAATTGGTGGTGGGCTACCCAAGGGCAATACAAAATGTAAAAGACATAAATAACAATAAAAATATATATTAAAAAAAGAAAACTTTGTTTTTAAAATATGTATCTCATTATATACATTTTTAAATTATTTTTATATCTAAACATACACCATCTTCTTCAAGTTAATCCAATCATCTCCCTCACAGCATAGAGCAGAAATGTTTCTGTTTTCTATAAGAGTGAATTCCCCAAACTCAATGCTTTTATTCTGTATCATAACCAGTTTCATGGGTAAATATCCATGAGTGGCCCTTTGCATTTCCCTGGCAGGTTTTAAGTGGCACAGAGAACTAATGCAATCCAAAGTGAAGTTCTGGGTAATGTTGCCATGTGTGATAAAATCCTTTGTCTCTGACACAGGAGCCTCCTCACATTTGCCAAATTCTTGAAATTATGGCAGGCTGGGATTAGTTTGTAAGTAAAGTAAAATTTCAATTGCTGTACTGTTTTTGACACAGGTTAAATAAAAAAAAAAAACAGGAAACATCAAAATAATTATTTAAAAAATTAACAATAAACCTGAAAATATAATTCATTACTATATAAAACAGAAGACAGAGTAATGGAAAATAGTCTAAAAACATTACATAATAGTGTATCATCTGCTTTTAGTTGACGAAAATGTGAAATTGATTTCCCTATTATAGCAATAGCAAAGCACAGAAAGTTCTTTTCAGAAAAAGTTAGGAGACTCTATTTTATGGCATTTCATCCATCCATCCAAGTTAAATGATTACCTTGCCTAAGTAGGAAAATGAAAATGTTTGGACAAACCTCTTCATGACATTTTGATCTAAATCAAGAGGAAAGTTCCAAGGGTAGAGCTCAGAGTAGAATTTGATAACTGACAAATTTGTGCTGTTATAAGACTTGAGATTCTAAGGAGAAATGTGACCTGAAAAACTGAACTTTTCAATTTTAGAGTTTGGTATATGGAAGAAAAGTTCAGGAATGCATAAAAGAGAAAAAAAAAAGAATGGTCAGGAATAATTTTGAAAAAAAAAGGTTACCTAGATAATTCCTTTCTTGTGAGTTAAGTGTACATATATTTTAAAGGCAGTATATTTAAAAGCAATGTATTGAATTTATTTTATTTTTTGCCACTGAACTTATGTTCAAAAGAAGCTGTGAATGCAGAATATTTATCTTTATGAATTCTGGCCAAGACTGCTCTGAATTCATCTGGAATACTTTCCACCTTTATTTTAAACACATAGAAATTACATTTAAAGAATATTTTACAACATATAGATATCCTAATAAAATAAAAATGAACTAAAACTTACAACAATTAATGAAGCCTGTGTCAAAAGTTCTATGAACTTCTTAGATCTAAAGCTGGTAGAGATAGCTAAGAGATTGACACTACAGAACAAGAGGCAACAAATTACCCCACACTTGGCAGCAGGCAAGAGCCATACTGAAATCTTGGTATCTGAAATTTGAAATCTAAAAACACTCATAAAAGTAGATGTGAAAAACTACCATCCCACTGTTGGGACTGCTGATTAAGAAAGCTAGGGGATTAGTGTTTTTGTATCCTTTGGGTAAATTCCCAAAAGTGGGATTGCTGGGTCGTATGGAAGCTCCATATTTAGCAGTTTGAGGAATCGCCATACAGCTTTCCATAGTGGTTGGACCAGTTCACATTCCCACCAGCAGTGTAGAAGAGTTCCTTTTTCTCCACATCCTTTCCAGCATTTGTTGTTGCCTGTATTTTTAATGTGTGCCATCCTCACAGGTGTGAGCTGGTATCTCATAGTGGTTTTGATTTGCATTTCCTTGATTATAAGTGATGTTGAGCATCTTTTCATGTATCTGTTGGCCATTTGCTTTTCTTCTTTGGAGAAGTGCCTTTTGAGCTCTTCTGCCCATTTTTTGATTGTGTTACCGTTTTTTTTGTTGTTGTTGTTGAGTTGTGTGAGTTCCTTGCAAATTTTTGTTATCAGTCCTTTATCCGATGTATTGTGTGCAAAGATCTTTTCCCAGTTGGTAGGGTGTCTGTTAGTTTTGGTTAATGTCTCTTTTGCTGTACAGAAGCTTTTTATTTTGATATAATCCCATCTGTTTATATTGTCTTTCACTTCCTTCGCTTTGAGGAATGTGTCTTTCAAGATTATAATCCGAAAGGGTACATGCACCCGTATGTTCATTGTGGCACTGTTCACAATAGCAAAGGTATGGAAGCAACCCAGATGTCCAAAAATAGATGATTGGATCAAGAAGATGTGGTACATATACACAATGGAATACTATTCAGCATTCAAAGAAGATAAACACATGCAATTTGCAGCGACATGGATAGAATTAGAGGAGATCATACTCAGCGAAATAAGCCAGAAAGAAAGCGAAAAATATCGAATGGTTTCACTTATAACAGGACTATAAGGAAACCAAATAGGAGAAAGACAATCAGTGGGGGGGTGGGGTGTGGAGAGAAGTGCACAAAATGGAATAGAAAAGAACACAAGGGACCATGGAAATGGATCACGGGTGAATTGGTGGTGGGCTACCCAAGGGCAATACAAAATGTAAAAGACATAAATAACAATAAAAATATATATTAAAATAAAATAATAATAAAAAAATAAAATGAACCTTCAGAAAAAAAAAAAAAAAGAAAGCTAGGGGAGCAGAGATGTTTATCCAAATAGCACCAGGGCTAATCCCTCTACATTCAGGAGTTAGAACAATGACATCCATAAAATATGAGAGCCCTGGAATTCCAATATAAGAACTTATTCTAAATGGTACATACTATGCCAGTTTGAAGGGTCAAGACATTCAAAAATAGATGGGTGATTATGGGAAGTAAAAATAAATGTACACACACATTCACACAAATATGTATTTAAGATGAAAGGTTATACCAAGGTCTATAGGACAAAGAAATAATAAGATAGATAATAAGATAATAAGACAGATAATAAGATAATAAGATAGATAACTCAATAAACAAGAGAATTAACTTATGAGGGAATGAAGATAATGTAGCAGTCGTATGAAAAAGACCAAAAAATAAATCTGTTGAAGATATTTGGAAGCAGAAAGGAAGAAATAATACATAATCACCAATAATACATTTTGAAACAAAACAAGTAGATATGAATCAGGAATTAGTTGAGATACAAAAGTACCAGTTGGAGATCTTGGAAAGTAAATACATTATCAAAAAAGAAAATACATATGTTAAGTTTTAGATGAGTCACAGGAATAAAAAATATATTTAATTGCAAGATAATAATGAGAAAAGGGTCAGGACAGAATATAGAAAGAATGTTAAGACAACTGGAAGACAACTTTGGATGTTTCAACATATAAATAAGAAAATTTTCAAAAGTAAGGAGAAAATGGTAAGATTTGAAGAAATAAAGGCAGCTTTGTTTATTGAATCAATGAAAGACATGAATCATTAGGCAAAAAGCCAAAGCATATTGATCAGGACAAATAAAAATAAACACACACCAAAAGATAATATGAAATTACCAAACAATAAGGATGGAAATAATTCTTAATAGCTATCCAGGAGATAGAGGTATAAGACTTGCAGTATTAAAATGCACAGAAGATTATATTGTTGATAACATTCTACAGTATCAACAAAAAATACTTTTGGTAACTCAACCCTTACAGCAAGGGAATTAAAACAAATTGAGGATCTCCCTGGTGGCGCAATGGTTAAATCTCAGCACTATGAAGCTATCCACAGCCACTGCAGCACGGGTTCCATCCCCAGCCAGGGAGCTTCCCACATGGCTCAGCAGACCTCTCCTGTCTCACCCTCTGTTCTCCTCAGCAGTGTATTTCAGTAGATCCACCTATTCTGCTCCCCACTTTGCCTCTGGTGAATCCTCTCTCCACCCGCACACCTCTGTCCTTTGCCCCAGCTCTTGTGTGCATAAATAAGTCTTTAAACAAAATAAATAAAGGTTGTGCCAACTTGTGTTATATTGCTTAGGAGTCTGTAGACACTTCATTCTGCAAGTTAGCAAAAATAATATTTTAGAGGAAAGAAATGAAGTGAAACTACTTCTTTAAAGAACTGGAGTGGGAAACAACTCTTAATGATTGTATAAGGTAAAATAAACCTTTTCTAAATAACATATATCACTGAAAATTAATAGGGAAAAACAAAGATGAATATAAATCTACACTAATTCCTAAGTGCAATCTTAAAACAAATAATCTCTCGCCTGAAAAATGTGAAAAACCTCATAAGTCCACACATATGATTAAAGACCTGAAGAGAATAAACCTCAGATAATATTCTTCAGGAGAAAAAAACACAGTGATGCTAATGGTATAAAAAAATTTCCTGATTATCTGTTCAGATGAAATGTAAAAATAAAATTAAATGTAGTTACAGAAAATAAAATTATGTTTTTTGCATAACTGAGTTATTTCCCTAAGATTCATATCTAATACAGTCTTAGAGAACCACTCTTGCAGATGCTTTGCAGGAATCTGTCAATGTTCTAATATATCCAGAAAGCAATGAAGAGCACAAATTAAGTATGTTATGCACAGTTCAAGAAGAAAATGTAGGTTCTTGTCAAGGGAGAAGAAGCCAAAGCCACAGGCCAGGGTATTGTCAGGTTATTTGGAGTATTTATGCAAAACCAGACTTCTCTCAGATGCATTTCTCAGAATCTCTTATTCCAAAGCCAGTAAAATTTTAATTAACCTAATTTCTCTCATTCTGATTTCATGCTCCCCAAGCAACCGTCAACTTACAACACTCAATCAAATGGACTTCAAATATTTATGATCTCTCTGACAGTGATTTCTAGAAGCAAATTATTAAGTGAAGTCAGAACTCAGTCCTGATTTTTTTAATGCAGTTTAAATATAGTGACATAGTTGGTTGACTGTAAATTTGCCAGTGTATCTGTCAATGTAAATGTTTTACTTTTTACTGTAAGTCTAGTGATTTAGCAATCTTGTGTTTACATTAGTTTTCTGAAAAGTTTATGGAACATGACTCAGTTTTTTGGTTCAGGTTCTATCACCCATAAACTCTGATAAAATAAGTATCTGGGATCCTGGCCCCCCTTGTGGCACAAGGGGTTTAGTCTCAGCACTATGAAGCTATCAGTAGCCACTACAGCATGCCCAGCCAGAGAGCTTCCCACATGGCGAAGCAGACCTCTCCTCTCTCGTCCACTGCTCCCCTCAGCAGTGCATTTCAGTAGATCTGCCTGTTCTGCTCCTCACTAGTCTCTGGTGAATCCTCTCATTCCCCCCAACACCTTTGGCCTACACCCCAGCTCTTGTATGTATAAATAATTAAATCTTTAAAAAAAATCTGGGATCCTAAATGGTTCCTCATCTATCTATATGAGAATCAATTTGAGTGTTGGGTAAACATACAGCTCCATGACATTCCCCTTGCCCCTTAACACGACAACAACCAAACGGGCTTAGACTCTGGAATCTGCATAAGTAACATGCAATCCAAGTGATTTTTGTCTGACATCTGCTGTATAATAGGCTATCCCTTTGTGGAGAGAACCAATGTAATAAAGGAGTCATTTCCATTATCCTCAGTTACCCGTTACTCAGTCTTTCCCTCATTTCCCCCCTTTTTCCTACCATCAAATGTAAGTTAAAGTTTCTTTTAGTCAGCCCTGACTTATAGTCCCTTTGTGGTTATGACTCATCCCAAACACTCTCAAAGTGAACTGCAGCAAAATCGATAAATCAATGTAATTAAATTACAATCATAAAGAATATTACTCAACAATGTAAGAACTGTAACTACTTGCCCTAACATGTGTTTCTTACTGTTTCCTATCCAGAGAGTAGATACAATTCTCAAGTGAACAGTTTCAGAAAATATCTTGATAGAATCTCAAGATGTACTTGAGCAACTGGTACACAGTAATGATGACTGTAACTTACAGCTCTCTGGAGGCCAATCATAGTACCATAAAAAATGCTTAAATCCAAGAAAGAAAACACAAAAGGAAATGAAAAAGGGCTGGTGAAGAATCTGCAAATAATAATGTGAGGTATATAAAGAGTTTCTCTCAAGTTTTTAAAATCAACATATATTTAGCCTAGGGGGAGGGGGCATTAAAACAGAACTTGCCTGTTTTGAGTTGAGAGAAACAGAAGGGCATTTGGAGTTCAACTTCTCTCAACTTTCGGATTTTAAAACTTGAATTACTTAAGCTGTTAATATAGTTTAAACATCCTGAATGTCTGGTGCTTTGAATATTCTTCACTAGCTAATCGTTTCTGTCTTCCACAGCACACCAATTAGAGTTTCCACAACCGTATCCATTTTCACTTGTCTCCATATCTTAAATAAAAAAGTGCTATGAACAATCATATAATATAGATTCCAAACTTTTATAAAAGCTGTTCCCAAATGCCATTTTCAGATGGTTTCTATTGTACCTTAAAACTAAGTTGTTACAGTTTAAAAGTGTACAAGGGCAGTATGACAGTTCTATCTACTATGGAAAGAACTAAATGGACGATGATAATGGCTTCTTTCGGCCAAGAAACTGTACAATAGATCGTTCTTCTTTACACATTACTGAAGGTAGGCTGAAAAATATAACCTATGTGATTTCTTTTTGGTTTCTGAGCCTCATTTAACTTGATGAATTGACAAAAGCTTCAGACAGTGGCTGAGATGGAGAAAGACTGAGAAAGTGCTTCCATAGGTGGAAAAACGTGACCCTGAATCAAACTGTGAATGAGCCTGGGGGACAGTGGAGGCATTGAAGAATACTTTGCTCTCATTAAGGAACAATTTCTTTAGAACTGAGCATACAGTCCATCTTCTGAGTTTTACAAGATTTCTAGGAGAAATAAAATGTTAGTAATTGTAGTATCTTTTCTATAAAACATGCTGACATCTCAAATTCCAAGGCCTATAATAAGTGATGTCTTGGGAGTGAATATAACAGATTTAATATGCAGACTTGCTAATAGAAGGGTCGAGCAGTGTTTTGCTCTCTGACATGGTGGGTGTATCTATAACACGTGAGGGTGGAAAGATCAGCGGAGGAACCAGCAATTTAATATTGCCAAGTGTCCTTAGGGAAAGCTGACTGCAAGGGTGCAACATTGCCCACTTGTACAAGAGTATGCCCTCAGTGAGAGGGGCTGAGGGCATCATGTTGCCATGCATCATTGCGCAGCACATGGGACACAGGGCAAAAGAGAGACGTATATCTTGTGTGTCCTGGAAACATGGAGATCTTAGAGTAATAAAATAGCTAAGATTTCTGAGGCCATTCCTTCACGTTCCTTTTGGGTTTCTCCACAGTCATTATTTGGCCTCCGCTCTGTCCCAGGAACTTCCATTTTTCACTCCTAAATCAATCCAGGCCTCTTCATAGTAGCAATGGAGGGAAGTCACACGTGATTCTGAATCTTATTCCCTTGAGAAGTGTTCATCTTCCTCTAATATTTTGCTTTAACAGATGTCACCTAATGCCTTATACTGCACATAATAGTTTGAGAACTTTAAACAACAAAAGCAAAAATTAAGCCACAACAGCAAAATAATCTTAGTAAGTTGAAGGTATAGCAAAAAGAATATATACACTGTATATTAAGCTGACTAATAATAAATATTACCGTCTTGCCCTCTGAAGTTGTAGGCTCAACCCCATCAAAGTGCTGACAGGTATCACCTGAACAAGCACCTCCTTAAAATTCACAATAAAGAGTGAGGCCTAAGGAGAAAAGGGTTCTTTGCCATTCTGCCTTGGGCTTACCTTGTGAGTTCATTTTTTCCTGCTTAAGTCCTGTACTTTTCCTCAAACAGTTGGCAAAGATCTGGAATAATTAACATGGTCAATGGAAAGCCTGGAATTCAGGCTTTCTGGAGTGTGATCTCCAGAGATCCTGGAGTGTGATCTACTTTGTTGCTTCAGTCAGACAACCTTGTCAGAATATGACACAGCATCCCTAAACCTGGTGTGTATATGTTATAAGGGTTTAATAGTGGAGAGTATCACTGTGGGTCAAGCATTCTCCTCCTCTGTACGAAACATTTTCTCAACAATTCTTTAGTCACAAGTGGCAAGAACAGCCAAAGAATAGCCAAAACCAAGGCATCATCTTGAGCCTTCTCTTTCCTTTACTCTCATATCCACTTCTCTCCATCTCCACTAAATACAAAACTAGTCTGTTCATATCTAATAGACACCTGATTAAAAATTATCTGAAAATTAAACCTCAATGTGAAAGACGCTGAAGGATTAAGAATTTTCTACATTGTTTCATGTGCCATTGTCCTGGCAACTGTTTCTCTTACACCTCTTTCTCTTACACTTCTACAATCCCTCTTTCTATGACCTCAGCTACTCTTGACAAAACTCAGACAACATATAGACAATAGTTGGTAATCTGTACGAATAATCACTCTATTTCCAAGAACCACCCTTGACCAACTCTTCCTGAAATTAACTAAATGCAACACATTCGGACTGCAAACCCCCTTAAAACATTCTGCTTTCTAGCGCCGGGTTAGAACATTCCTTTGGAACCTTCTTGTAGATGGGATTTTCACAAAGTTGTCTGCTAATCTTGCATGGTTGATTTTCTTCTACACAATGTATGAAATACATGATTAATATTTCACTTCCCTAGAATCAAATTACTATGCCTTTGCAGATCTTCAGTGTAACACAGCATGTGCTTCTGAGGTGATATTGTGAGTTTCCTAATTTTCAAATGCATATTTCACCTCTTTTCAAATGTATGTATTAGTCTACTTTGCAAATAGCCTTTTAAAGTTTATTTGCTGGGAAATTCAAAGCAACTCTGGGAAAGAGTTGAACTTAAGGTTTTATCCATATATAAAGCAGAATTTGTACAAATGATTTGTTAATGGGCTAGATGAGTAGTAAATATCTAATGCTGATTGAAGAGACTAATTTTTTTCCTGCATGAAGTCCCTTGGCAAATGCCAAAGCCATCTTTCAAATTTCCTAGTACTTAGGTCTTTTACCCCAAACTACCACTGTCTACTCTGTCTAGCTGAAACTATCCTTTACCATTAACTACTACCTCCTATTGCAGTTTGTTTTATAGCAACCAGATCATTCTTTTAAAAAATAAACAACAAAATGTTTAACTCTCCAAGACTTCATACCACAGTGCCCATTACAGAAGTCACAATTCATTTTTTCTGTGCCCTTGATGTTCTTACATTCACATCCTCCCAAGACTTGATTCCCTTGGGTCAGGTCTTGTTGAAAAACTCCCTGCTCATAGAAGTTCCCTGGAACATTGTGTCTAAATTCTACCTCTCTTTTCTATCACTCATCATTATATTAACATATCCTATATATTTAGTCTATATTTTAGTATGTATGTATATTTTAACTTATTTGATTTTTATCTGTTTACTAACTATCTTAGGGCCTCCCTGATGGCGCAACAGATTAAGCTCAGTGCTGTGGAGCTGTTGGTGGCTGCAGTACGAGTTCGATGCCTGGCCAGGGAGATTTCCACATGGCACAGCAGACCTCTCCTGCCTCACCCGCTGCTCCCCTCAGCAGTGTACTTCAGTCGATCTGCCTGTTCTGCTCCCCACTCTGTCTCTGGTGAATTCTCTCACCTCGCCACACCTATGGCCTGCACCCCAGCTTGTATGCAAAAATAAAAATAAATCCTAAAAAATCAAATATCCATAAATGTTTTAAAAAAATAAAAATAACTATCTTATCACACTCTAAGAAATTATACCACATAAAGCCAAAAACATATTTTGTTGTCAGTGGTAACTCGAGCACCTAAAACAGTTTTTATATACATGGGTAGTCAATTGAATTGCTATTTTTTTTAATTTGTTGTTCCGTGTCTAATCTTTACTTTGCCTAAAGAATATATTCAATTTCTCTTCTCTCAGCATTCCCTAGACAGTGACTTCAGCTTTTTATGATCTAATTTAATGTCTTCTTATGTCATTAGAAGAGTTTTCAACCTGTTTTTTGATAAACATATCATTTTGTGATAACTGCAGATCCATCTTGTCTTTATTTGCTTATTATTATAATGGGTATCATCATTATCATTAATTACTTATACAGAACTTATACCATGCCAAGGATTATTGTAAGAACTTTAGAAACATTAGCTCATTTACTAACATCCTGTGTGATTACATGGACAATAGTATTATCTTTGTATTCCATGAAGAGCAAAGGAAGCCCAAAGAAGATGAGCTTGACCACACAGGCAAGAAATAGAAGAACAATGCTTTACACCAAATCCAAGTAGTCTGTCTCTAGAGTCCAAGTTCTTAAATGAATAAATACACTGGAACCAAAGATACATATTTAAACATTTTTCTCATATATGCATATTCCTTTTCAATCTTGCTCTTCTGAGAATTGCTAGCACTTAAGCAGAGGGAATCCATTCTTTCAGTGGGTGGAAGCATACAGCCTAGAATAAAAAGGTTACTAATCCTTTCTGACACTTGAACCCAACATTTTGGAAATTCCAATAATTATAACTTTAACTCTAGAGTCTGCTGAGAAATTATTTTTCTAAATTCCTGAAGCTAATTTTCACTCAGATCAGATAGCAAAGAGATCACCACTGGCAGTGTTAAAAAATGGTTGAGGATTATCACCTAAGAGCTATCCATTCCAAAATTTAAAGCTTTCAGAAATGTTTATGTTATGGGAGAGTGGGTAGAGAGAAGAGATGAATATTCTCTTAACATTAGGATCAAGGGCTACTCTTCTTTGCAAAGTCCTATATTGTATGAGGCATTCTCAAGTCTAGAGAGACAAAGGTGATGGATGGTGTGTAGGTTACCGGGCTTGACAGCACTCTCTCAGAGTCTGCAGATACCTTGGTGTGTATAACATGATAGAGAAAAATAAGTGGCTATTTTGTACTTGGGGAAGTAGGGAACATAGAATATATAAAAAGAAATGGTGAATTAGAAAAGAGGCAAGAGCAGAATACAGCACCTGCTAAGATGAAGTCCTTGATAGGACTCTGGCATGTAGCCATAACTACCTTGAATAAACAGGCAGGACCAGTCAATCTTCTGTAGACATCAGAACTTGACACAAAGAGAAGCAGCCAGGGAAGATCTAGACCCAAAGACCAGTAGAGATCCAAAGGATCAGACCAAACCTGTCTCCATATAAACGTGCTCTTGTGTTTAGATTCAAGGGTAAGTTTCATAGGAAGAAGAATATCTCAATATTATTTAAATGTTTTACCTTGGAATGACCTATTACTAGGAAGAATTTGAATTAATCTAAAAGATCAAATTTTAACCTTACTCTCAAGGGAGACCTTGAGAGAAAAGTAAATTCTCAGGAGAATTAGAATATTTCTTAAAAGAAGTAAAGTAAAATGTTGATATTCATTGCACACACAAGAGGCATCATACATATTTGCAATTTTGTTTTCTGTGACGAGTAGGAATTCAGAGAGATGTGAATGAAAACAGGAGATGAGCATCCAGTTCCCTTGTGTATTATGTTAGGAAAACATTGAGTGCCTTTAGACACAGTGCAAAATATTACAGCAATTTCAAAAGATCAATATGAAGATAGCAGTCATGCATGTAAAATCTTCTGAGATATATTGGCAATATGATCAAATTTCATCCCCATGTGAAACAATATATTTGGAAAGCAATGAATGTCTATAAATAGAAATAGACATTTCCATCCATAAGATGGCCAAGGAAAATTGGATTCCAAGGTTCAAGAAAGCATCGATCTGTCATCGTCCTTTCCCTATAGAATAAAAGGGCAACAAGAATGTGTTCAAAAGTTGAACATTTGGCTGACATGTTAGTGAATATTTTTACAACTAAATATCACCATCTAGGTCTCTCTTAAGGTAAAAGAAGAGCAAAGTATTTACAACATACTTGCAAGGGTCATTGGAAAAGAAAGGTTGCACATCTTTTATTCTGCTAGAGAGAGTTACATGAATATAAAATTGGCTCTTTTCCTAATTACTCTCCTGGAATCAGCTGCTGAGTGCAACTCTATAACCTATACCATCCTACAAAAGACAAGGCAGAGGTTAAGCGATTTGTCCTACATCCAAGACAGCTTTCATATAGCTTCATTGTTCCTTCAATGAATTGAGTCATTCACTGAAAATGCACATTTTTACTGTGTCCCAGATATATAATCTAAGGTATTATCTCCACTGCACCAAATTGAAATATGGAAGGAAAACATAAAACACACCAATGTGAATTGTGGAATCCTGTTGTTTAGCCAACTACCTATTATGTTTGGCCAGATGCACTGATTGAGGAGACAATGATAAAAGAAAATAATTGAAAACCTCAAATGTGGTACGGTGTTAATGCAAATCAATGTCATCCTGAATGCTATTCTTTCATTTAAATCAATATGATTAAAGGAAAGGCTACTTGAATCGGTGGTACACATAATTATACTTATTCCTACCCTAAGTAAAAACTGTTATGTAAAGCCTCTAATCTTTGTTGACTTTATAATCCAATCTAATCTACATTACCTTTTTATTAAACTCAATCATTCCTAGCAGCAGAATGAGAGAATATATGGATCAGAGAACCTATGGATCAGATTCTTTGTCATGATCAAAATAATGTGGTTTTTCTAAAACGTTAATATAATTTTGGGGAGTTTGACTTCACCATGGGTATGAGAAGGGTTGAGCTATTTGAATAAAGTTGCTGCTGCTGTCACCCTAAAACAAATAATATTCACAAAATGTTGGCAATGCAGTGCCTAACAGCTGTATATTTGAATAACATCTGGGTACCAGACTAAACTCTTGTCTTTCTTGTTGAGGTGTGTTTGCCATAGAGTACGTGTTTATATCAGTAGTCAAATCATGCACATTAAACTCAGTCAATTTATTGCTTCTGCCTGCAACACAGTGATTTCCAAATGTACCATTTTTATAATTGTTTTCTAGGCCTGAAGGCATGGCAAGGCGTCGGCAATGCCTTTCTGGTAGCTTATTGCTTTTTCCTTGTAGGATTCACTGTTTCTGACTGGGTTAGCACTTTCTGTCTAACACTTTACTGTGTTATACAGCAAGCTAGGTCTCAAGCCGTGTGGAAGCCAAAAAGAAAAAAAGAATGATGAAATGCAGCTAAACAGTTTTGCTGACATCTTCTTGTCTCATTCCATTCACTGAGTGTGAACCCCTGGAGTTTTACAACCATTTGGAATTCAAAGGCAAATGCTGAGTGCACATCATCATGAGAATTGGCACCAATGAAAAAGTTTGTCAAAACTGCTTTGGCACTGAACCATTTAATGTTTTAGGCACAAGTAGAAAACTGACAACTCATGGGCCCACCCAAAGGAATGATGTCAGATCCAGTAATTTTTCTCCTTGGCATCACTGTACGCTTGCAACCTGGAAGTCTATTAGAAATCGCATTATATTTTCTGTAGTGAGTTCAGTGGCTGTGTTTTCTTTATCATGAAAGACCTGTCCTCTCCTATTTTCCTTAGAAATTATATATGCATTTAGGAAACCTGCTAGCAATTTGGGATTTCAAGAGATAACAAACATGATTCATGTACTATGTAAGACTCATTCTTTTTAAATGTTCTAATTGTATAAACTACATCCTTCAAAACATCCTGCAGACACATTAAATATTAATAAATACATTGAAACGTGCCAAGAGGTATGATTCCTTCGTGCACACTGATAAAACTGTAACTGATCCTCTACTTTGTCTCCAAGTAGAAGTAAACCTAAGAAGGTGATAATCCTTGCATTTTTTTTCTAGCATGTATGTGGCCAAAAGGCCCAAAGAACACATAGCAGGTGTCTCTCCTCTTCTCTTTGTGTTGGCCATTGTTTTACTGGAAGATGTCAGTTCTGGCCAAAGGGAGACCAGAACTTCTTTTTGGTCTCTTTTTTAGGCTTTCTAGTTCTTTTTTTCCCTTCCTTTTATAAAATTTAATTTTATTTAATTTATATCTCTTACATTATTATGTATCACCCGTAAGTTTTCCACCACCAATTCACCCGTGAATCGTCACCACAGTCCCTTGTGAATCCTTGTGTTTTTAACATGAAGCTTGAACACAGCAATTTAACATACCAATAATTGAATTTTGGGCACCAATTGCAATTAACTTTACTTCCATATTCTTTGTTGTGTTAATGATTTCCTCTTTTGTTGTTTCAAATAAAATTGAATTTTATTTTGTATTTTTTATACTTCTTTTATTAATAAATTTATCCCTTGAACACAATTTAAGTTTCCATCTCTTAATTATTTAAGAAAGAAAGGAATGTTGTCCGAACCATCTAAAGAAAATTTCTTCTGGTCACTGCCATACTACCATCTTATTTCGCTCAGGACACATTTCAAACTCTCTAATGATTCTTTTTTGTTAGTTTTTCATGTTTCTCCTCCAAGTTCCCTCAGGGCAGGGCCCTTTTATAACATTCTAGATGTTCTACCCCCACCCCTTAGGATCTAAGTAGCTCAAAGTTAGGTGAAATTTAAAGAATATTAGTTGAAAGAATGAATAAATCAAGGAATCTGCCTTTCAGAGGAAGGTCAGTTTACTAAAGTTTTATACACAGGTAATTTTCTCAATTGATATTGATTGGGTTTGGGGGCCATAGAAGATAATATTTCTTCATCATACCATGTAACAGCAACATTCAAAATAAAGCGATCAGCTGGACATCATATATCATTTGGGACACTTATTGTAATATTTCTCATCCCCCTAGGGGATAAAGGCTATTAAAATGAATGAATTAGTCATTTTTTTTTTAATCAGAGCATCAGAAGTGCTATGAGTAATCTAGACTAGCACTACTTAACAGAAATATGATGTGAGGTATATTTGCAATTTCAAGTTTTCCAGTGACTACATTCTACATTTAAGAGAGAGATGTTGTGAAATGGATGACTGCTCCCCCCACTACCACCAAATTTATATGTTATAGCCCAAACCTCCTCTGGATGGTAACTGCTGATGGCAGAGTTTGGAAGGTACTTAAGTTTAGATGAGGTCATTAGGGGAGAGCCCTCCTGATGAGATTATAGTCCTTATAAGAAGAGGAAAAACTTAAGCTCTAATGAGGCTACAGTAAGAAGATGTCCCTCTGCAAACCAGAAAGGAGGCTCTCACCAGGAACCAAATTTGCCAGCACCTTGATCTTGGGCTTCTTAGGCTCCAGAACTATGGAGACACGAATATTGTTTAAGCCATCCAGTCTACGGTGTTTTGTTATAGCAGCCCAAATTAAGTAATGTAGTAATGATGGTTTTAAGTATAGTATGTCTTATCTAACATAATATTTTAAAATATTATTTAACATATATAATAACATATGGTCAATAAAATTATTTACATTCTTTTTTTATGCCAAGTCTGCAAAATTGATGTGTATTTTATACTCACCACATCTTAATTCAGACAGGTGACATCTATGTGTTAATGACTATCATGAGGAATAGAATAGATCTAAAATAGAGGATTTATTATTGGGGTTAGGCCTTTCGTAATTATGGGAACTGATGAAAGAGTTTACGCAAGATTTAGCCTTTGGGGGCCTCCCTGGTGGCACAAGGGATTAAGTCTCAGGACTAAAACTATCAGCAGCCACTGAAGCATGAGTGTGATGCTCAGCCAGGGAGCTGACCCACATGGCGGAGCAGACCTCTCCTGTCTCACCCACTGCTCCCTCAGCAGTGTATTTCAGTCAATCCACCTGTTCTGCTCCCCACTCTGTCTCTGGTGAATCCTCTTACCCACCTACACCCCAGCTCTTGTATGCAAAAATAAATAAATTTAAAAAAAAAGATTTAGCCTTTATGTTTAACATTCAGCCTCATGTCTTTAAAGGTTAGTGCAACTGGAGAAATGTGTGTGTGTGTGTGTGTGTGTGTGTGTGTGTGTGTGTGGATAAGAGTGAGAAGTGGCATGCATGGAGACAAAGTGCAACACACATATGTTCCTTACTACATCCAGCCTATATGCCATCAGTGACTTGCAGTACAGGCTCACCATGGTCTACCTACTCAGAACTCAGCAAGTTGCTGGAGGGAGAGAACTGGTGGGAGTGAGGAACTACAGGTTCAGACGTGCCGACATGGTGAGATAACAGACCAATGGCATGTGCTAGCTGTCACTGTGTTTGAAGTCCTGCATCAGACATTAAACCATAAAAATATAGCTATTACCTTACTTCTGCTTTCTAAATCTCATGCAAAATGTCTTTTGTGGCCATTGCAAACCTCAAACCATGCAGGGAATGAATTCTGTGAAATGTAGGCCCAGTTTAACTTAATTGATAGTTTAAATGCACCTCGGGCAGGTAGGGAAGCTTATTCAGTGACTCCAAGTCCTATCAAAATTGAAATTATTCTTTGGAAATAAAATCTCAATAATATTACAAACAGGGGTTTGAAACAGATGTTCTAATGAAACCTCCTGTAGTGCAGAAATGGCTTTTACACTAAGAAATTAGTGCTCATAGAGTTTGTGTTGCTACACATCTCCCTTCCTCTCCTTCTTCTTCTTCTACTTTTTATTTTTCTTTTGTTAATCCAAAACTATACACTGACACAAAATCCTTTAACTACAGATCCTGAAGAGCATAAAGAATCACCTACAGAGCCCAGGCAGGATTGATGAGTGCTAATTGCACTTGAAGTCAAAGTTCTAAAGTAATTTTTTATGTAAAAGTATCATTGGCTTTTAGAAATAGAAATAGCTTTTCAAGTTATCTGATTGAATTTCCAGATAAGGAATTCAGACCCACCAACATTAACTGAGTAACTAAATCATTTGAGTATGCAAAAATTTTACAAAACTGGGACACTTCCAGAGATCAAATGTACTGTAACTGAAATGAAATGAGAAAATCAAATAAATTTATCCAATCAAGCAAATATTGCTTCCTTTGTTAATTATAACTCCAGATATATAATACCTATTTGTAATTACTATCTGCAATATTATTAACAACTTACCAATACAAGAGTTGAATGATATTTTAAGTGACTGAAAAGCTTAAGGTACATCCCACTAAAAGAAACATAAATTTCAGCTGAATTAAAGAGAATATAACATGAATGATTAAAGGTAGATAACCTTCTCCCCACTTTTCATCATTTTTATTTTTCCTTCTTCTTAGCTACTTTTTTCTTCCACTTTCCTATTGAGAAACATCATTATACAAAGGACATCATTTATCCAACTGTGGGTTGAATATCAAGGAGAAGACCTGAAACTATTTAGAGCACTTGAAATAGAAGTAGAGAGCAGGAAAAGGTTATGACTTAATTATAGCTTGTTTTTTTTTCCTTTCCCTATGAGTTGGATGCATAGAACTGACATGGTCTTGTGACACTGTTTGGTAAAGGCAGAGCCTAAGAAAAGTGCCTGCCATTCTCTGTTGGTTCTCAGGCAGTACAGAAGAGATCTTCCTACAGGGCAAGGTTGCATGTGACAAGTTCATTATGTGGGAAAAGTGATCTTATAATGAATATTGCAGGACAAACTGGAAGTCAAATGGAAGTCATGGTCAAATCCAAGAGGATTTGAAGTACTTTTGAAAATTTAAGTAAAAATATCAATATCAATAATGACACAGACTAACTCTTCAAAACAATTGCTTTGAGAGTTTCTGAGCTGAGAGAGCAGAATACAAGTAATGATAGCCTCTGTCTTCTCATCAGCGGTGGCAACAGGGGCAGAAGTCAATGCCAACACTCAAAGCTGACAGACACAGAAGGAGAGAGAAACTCGTGTATATTGGATGAAACAACACTGGTAAGAAAGCTAACTTTTGAGATAGTATTATATTAACCCCAATGATATCATGTTAACTCTAAAGAGATTTTTTATACTGGGAGGATATGTTGCTTCCAGCTGGGTGGGTAACAATTTCTCAGTACCTCCGTTTCTTACAGATTGCATGTACTATGAGAATGGAGATCATAATACCTGCTTTGATGGAATTTTAATGATAAGATTAGGTCCACTATGGACAACAAACTACTTTTTTTTTTCCCCCATATGAGAAGCAAAATAAGTACCCTCTGTTTCTTACCCTCTGTTATGAGTATGATGGAGGATGAATATGATCAAGTTTGCATAATGAGTATGAACAGTTTTTGTTGTTTATTTGTTCCTCCTATAGGCTATAGCTTAGTAGGGCCTGATGGAGAAAATGGATTGAGAGAGGTGTGTGAGGACAAATGAGATTCAGAAGACCAAGTTGGAAGAAACAAAGAGAACTAAGCAAACACATGTTGTCAAACAATAGGCCAAGTGTGAGCACAAACATGTTTAGAATCAAGGCGATATGACTATATATTCTACTTGTCAATGACATTAATTTTTTATAAAAACACCTGCCCCTAAAGCCTTTCACATTTACAGAACACAAACAAGACAATCCCATCCTATAACATGAGTCATTTCCTGACCCTCTTTCATCTAAGAACTTTTATGAAGAATAAACAGTATATATATAACAGACTAACACTTTTTAAAATAACATTGCAGAAGGACTATGTATAACAACTCATAAATTTTTTGATAATCACTACTTTTAATAACTACACAATAATGATTATATGATCTCTGATAAGATAGCTGTATTATAATTGACTTTTAATCTCATGAATTTCATTATTTAGAGATTTTCTTCATCATTGATATGTCTAGTCATTCACTACACACTAATTGATTTGAAGGTATTTTGATGTAATTAAAGTCCATAATCAGTTAACAATTGGGAAGAATATCCTGAATATCAGGTGGGCCTTACTTAATCAGTTGAAAAGTCTTCAAAAGGAGGTGAGGCTCTCGCCTGTTGGCAGCAGCTTTCCCCATGTGCAGTTTTCCTGACAGGATGCCCTACAGATTTCAGACTTGCTTACAAGCATGCAAGTCCAGGCCTTCCAATAACTCCTGTTATATATTTCCTACTGCTTCTAGTTTTCAGTTTGGAACTCTGACACAGGGAGGAGATTTTGCATTTTCGGAGCAATATTTCCACAGAATATATTAGAAGTAGGAAATAAAGGAATCATCAGCTTAGTGAAAGTTTGAGGTGTATAGAAAAATCACAGTCACATAATTCTAGAAATTTGAAATCTCTCAAAAATGTCTAAGTGCTAGATGTGAAGTGTGAAAGAAACAAAAATATCAAAGTGATTTCTAGCCTACTAACACAGCCTTGTTTTGTGAGCGATGAGGGAAGGGTGAGGAAAGAAGGGGCAAAGGAAACACTTTATTGGACAACTACAAACAAATTCATCAAATTTAGAGTGATGAAATTTTCATCCTGGCCCAGTAAGGCCTGCAAAGCACTATGGCCATGTTGATGTGCTAACTCAGCTGCAAAGGTTTCCACATCTATATGCCACTGGACCACATGGATTGCCTCTGTCCTCAAATGCTAGTCCCTATACTGATGAAAAGCAGAATATTTTGCCCCTTAAAATGCAAATAAACTTACCCCCACAGAGGCACCCACTCACAAATGATAAATGGAGGCCTTGAAGTGTTTCCTCTAGTGAATTACATATTAGAATTACACTTTCTATTTCTGGAAACTTCGCATTCTCACCTATTGCCTTGTTCAACATTTGCTGCCTCTGGCTGCAGAAACTGATTAGGAAGCAAGGCCAATTGGAGATTTGAAATGATACTGTATTGACTTTTTTTCTTTTAATAAGGGAGACAAAGCCAGCAGAGAAATGTGTAGCAATACTCTTTTTTACTTGTAGTTAGGGTCATATCTTGTTTTCTGTATTTCACAGTAGCAAACCACAAATATGCCATGCTTCCTTCTGAATTATACTGAGAAAAATATATTGAGTGTTACTCATTTTAAAGGACAGAGGGAAAGGAAGCTATACTAGGTCACAGGCATTTTGTACTTTGGTGGGGATCCTTTAAATGAATTCTTTAACGATATAATGATATTCTAAAAGGAATTCTCCAGGACAGGTATCACTATAGACGAGTACACAGAGACTGCAAAATTCATATTCAGGGTAGAAATGGGATTTTAACTAAAGCTTGTTTTCTTTTTGCTCTGACATGCTGCTACCTTAGCAATACATGTATTAAATCCCATTTTAGTAGTTACAGTTGTGAACTATCTACTAAAAGAAGGATGTTCTGGGAACTCTTTTTATAGAAGACATACCATTCATATTTATCAGCCTCACCTAACCCCCTTCCATTTGTGCATGTGTGTGTATTTAACTTTGAGACAGATTTAAAATAATCTTTACCTCCTAACACATTCCCTCCATTAGCTCTATCTTCTAGGATATGATAAATACAGGTAAAGAAATCATTTGCTGAAAATAAGTGAAAGTGCCCACAACTATCAAGTGCTTTTTTACTATCTATAAGGAAGAGATTTCCTGTCAGTAAAGATAGCTTGAGCAAACCTATGACATGGTAGTGGACGACTTAAAAAAAAAAAATTGTCTACCTATATAACTCCTCTCTTCTTACTACTTCCCTCACAATCCAGAATAATAAGAGAGATACCAAAAAAGAAAAATGAATGGTGGCTATAAAAGATAATTGTAAGAATGACCATGTGAAAATCTTCTAATTGCATTATTTGATTAACATAGCTTATTATGAGCTTGTAGGACACGCAATCCTTTCCACTTTAATAAGTCTGCATAATAATCAAGTATATATTGGGAAATGTACTTAAAAGAGGTAGTGTTAGCTCAATTGAGATCAGATGTAGATAATCCTTATGAAATGTTGATATATAAATAAAGTTTATGTAATTAATATAAATCTAAATATCTGGCTCAATTACATGTATGTTTAAATCAATATGCACTTGACTTATTTATAGTTATGATATACATAAATTTTTGTAAGACACAATTTGCTTTTGTGTAAGACACAATTGAAAGAATATTTTACATTTTGATGTTTTTGAAATCTATTACCATTTCAAACATTTAATTTCTGTTATGTGATGAAAAATAGTTCCCCTAAAGAAAAATGCTTTTGTTTTCTTTGTTCAGAAGTGCATTTCACTTAGCCATAGAGTTCTGAGTTCTCAATTGCTTTTGTTTTTTTTTGTTTTTGCTCTTTTTCTGACTGTGAGCAGATAAAAAGAGAACAGGAGGGGTGTAAAGCTACTCTCTTTGATATCTGAAGGATTCCTAAGGGTTCTTTTATTTGTTGATGGCTAAAATTTTCTCATTTGCATCCTTTCTCAGAACAAACCATGTAGCTGCCATATCATATCTGTGTCTGGATTACCTTTTGCATTAGACTGCTGTGTATGGATTAACTCATGATGATTATTGACTTAGACTTCTTACAACACTTCTCTAAGCAGAAAGCAGAAAACAACCCCTTCCATTCTTTATTATAACAACATCATCCAGATCAATTTCTAGAACCATAACATTTTATTTTAAGAAATATGTACATTTTTCTCTCCTGAAGTTAAATTCTTCATTGTTAACAGTTCAGAAGAAATTAGGTTGAAGATTTACCTCAGAAAACTTTATAATTAAATAGTAAGATGCAATTGTTAGGACATGGCTTAAAGCCCTTTAAAAGGTTTGCCTTCTGATGCAGTGTGAAAAATATAATTTGCATATAAACAACTGATATGACAATTATAATTATTTTCCTTTGATGAAAGCAAATTAAAGATTTCTAAGGGGTAGCAATATTGTAGTCTAATTTTAAGATTGATTTGTTGAATGTGGTAAAGCATAATTTCTTTAAATATATTTAATTCTGATCTTTTTCATTTAGCCCACCTCCTAACACCTCTTCTGAGACACATACACACATACACAACACACACACACACACACACACCCCTTTCAAAGGAAAAGGAATACCTTGTCATAAAAATGCAGTGAATTTGCAGCTGCAATCTTGAATCTCACACATTGGAGGACCCCAATCTGCTGTTCATTTCACAGTGCTATGTGAAAAAACTTTTGAATGAAATATGGAAACTCAATTTTTATACTTGTTATAGAGATTCAGAACATAGCTCCATAACAAAATGATAGTGTTGAGTTTTACAAAATGGGATTTATTCAAGAATACAGTACTGGATATTAAGCTTGTCCTTGTTTTACAAATTAAGAAGACATAGTTTACTGACCTTGACATCCCTTGTCATTATTAAGTCCCCCCAAATCTTAATTTCAGATATACAACGTCTTAGGCAATATTCTTTAGTGTTTAAGAGGACTATGTCTACAGTCAGGATAATAAGGCTTGAATCCTAAATTTATTACTTTTTGTGTGACTGTGAGATGGTTACAAATCTTTCCTAAACCTCACTCACCATACCAGTTAAATGATACTATAAATCTCATTAAAAAAAAAAAAAAGATACAGTGGATAACTGAATTTAAATCTTTAGCACAAAGCCTGGCACACAGTAATTGTTTAAAAGAGGTAACATGCTCATCACTGTTGAGTGATAAAAATGAAATCAGTTACAGATAAAGCCTACTTCTTATTTCTAATACACACTAATCAGTTTTAAGAAAAACAAATTTGGTTACAATTATAGCTTATTACATTCATGGTACTCATTATGCAGCAATAGATAAACTGGCCAGAAAGTTTTCAAAAGCTGAGCACTAATATAATAGAAATTTTAAAATAATTAGTACTGGCTTCGGTCCTAAGTGGGGAGGGGAAGACTGGGGAAGTGTCAAGGAGGGTTTTGGTGAAGGTTGGGAGAAGAGCAGGTGAAGTGTTAGTGAAAGCAGGAAAGTAAGTGAAGAAAATGTCAATAGAGGCTAAAAAAAAAATGGTGATCTGTGCTTTTACTAATGAAACAATTGACAGTCATATCCTGTGGTTGATTGGAAAACATAAAATATGCTTAATGAGCTTGCAAAGCTAAGATTTTCAGGCTATATACTGCAAATTTAGTTACTTTTCTTTCTTTCTTTAGATGTATGCACAGGAAGAGAAAGCTGAACTAAGGCAGAAGCTTCAATTTAAGTAGTATTAATAGAAAATATAGAGGCACAGTACTTACTTGGTTTAAAAAGAAAACTGCATTTTCTTCAGTCTCTTTTACTAAAAACAAGATTTTCAAAGTAAGAAATGGTCTCTCAGTAAGGATTAGGTCTAATACAGATTTAAGATTCTCTGTTAATTATTTTGAGACACTTACGGATATACCAAGTAGAATCCAGGCGTTACATAAAATGGTTTCTAAGAATACTAACAACTTTGTCATTCCAACACCTTACCCCCCAAAGAGAGAGGTCTGTTTCAGAGATAATTGTAGATTCAGCTTTTGAGCGATTGTGTAATAAAAACAGTTACATGGATATGAAATGTATGCCATTTTAAAAGAATACTATTCAATTGAACTAAAAAGGAGCAAAAGTGGTCCAAAATGAAAGATATCATTATCTCTTCTCCAGTTTTCTGTGACTATCAAGAAGCTTTAAAATGTACACAGTTTCAAACATTACAGCTCAAAGTCACCCAAAACAAAGGATCTGAAAATCACACCTCAGGAACAGAAGCAAAATCTAATCAAAAGACCGTCCCTGCTTTTAAATTAAGGAATATTGAGAATATACATTCTGGTATTTTTAAAATTGTTGTCAATCAATGACTGGGCCCCTTATCTTGACTTTTTAAGCAGGAATGTCTATTACAGTTACTATGCACTTGTATCATTGTATGTTTGCAGTATGAGGATGTATAACATCTTTTTAGTTTAGGGATCCGTGGAATAACAGGAGCACACTAAAGGAACTGAAAATAAACACTGCTGATTTCTAAAACTTACACGAATAAGAAATCACAGATTTCAAGCCAAATGCTTTGATTAGTTAAGATATGGAGTTTGGGGAGGGTATGCAAATATTTTACAGAATGGGACATTAATCATTGGATTAGAGAGCAGAACAGGATAAAGTGTTACATTAGTAACCCCCGATGAATCACTCCATCTGGCATACATGCATTAATGTAATGCCTTTTTACATTGTCTCTGGGTTTGCCCATCTGAAATATTGTGGCCAAAGGGACACCAATACACATAATACAGCAAGGACATGATAAATGATTACAAATTGGGCTTGGGCTTGCCAGTTACCTTCTTATGAAGAAAATATCACACTTTTCACTCTATGTGTGAAAGATGACATGGAGAGAGATCATCCCAAGTAAGCCAGCCTTTAACCCAACTTGCCAATTGAATGCATCTCACAGGTAAGACCAGCAAAATAAACTTTCTTACAACCCACAAAATTATGATAAATATAACTTGGGGGGATCAATTTTCTAAATTTTGGTAGTATTTATGCAGTCTAGATAATAAGTACAATTACTAATAAATTTCAACACTAGTGACATATCCCACAAATGGATGTCATGGATTGCAAATTGTCCAGAATAAAAAGAATAAGGTAATCCAAGCTCATAAAAGAAGAAAGAAAGAGAAAACATTCAGAAGGAAAGAAAAGGGGACAAACAAATTTAATTGTCACTAATTAGTGGGATGACCGAAAATAAGCCATGTCACCTCTTCTGCTTTGGTTTTTAGATCATTTTTCTTACCTAGAAGGTAATAAAGCACTCATTTAACATTTTTAATCAGTTGAGGATTAAATGAGTAAATCTATGCAAATCTCTGAAAAATATCAAGATTTAAATGTTTTCCAAAGGTAGATAGTAGGAATTCCATTCTTGAATGTTTAGCTCATTATTCCCTAAGAATATATGGGAAGTCAGTTAGGATTAGATATTGTTTCAAAGAACATGGATTTTTTTCTTTAAGTGATTATGCATAGAAAATATTAAAAAAAAAGTTTCTTCAATAGTTATCAATTTGAAGTAAATGGCTCTATTTCAAACAGAATGAGACTCTCATAATATATATGAAATTTTAAGGTTTTCAACAACTCAAGTCATTTATATTTTCACATTTTGAATTGCTATAAGGAAATCAGTCCTTTCAAAGACAGTAAAAATTTATGTCACATAAAATTTTTAAAATCTCAAATAACAAGGAGATATGCTTTATTTCCCTGGATTAACCCATCACTTCTTAATAGATCACTATTATTTTCTTGGAAAAACACTGAGTTCTTTCAAATGTGTGTTATCTGTTGCCATTTCAATAATCTCTTAAAGTAGGTATATTTATTTATACTATAGGATGCAATTCTCCTTTGCTGCTATTTATCACAATATCTAATTTTTCCTAGTTGAATACCACTAAGTTCAGGAAAAGTCTTGAAGGAGGTCTTGCACAGGTTTAGGTATAAGAAAAACCTAATCCTCACTCTCAGCTGGATGAGCACTACTACTTTTTCCTGCAATACAAATCTTATAAGTGACAAAGTTCCCTTTCTCTTCCCTTCTCCCTCTTTTTCTACTGAACTCTCTGTTTTTCCTTTCCTTTCCTACTCCCTCTATTTTCTCCTTCTCCTCTTCCCTGCTTCCTCCTCCTCCTTTTCTCCTGTATTCCCAATTTATGTTCCTTTATTTTTTCAACAGCCATAATGTAAATAAACTATGTCAGTATTTCAACAGACATATCTTTCAGAACTTGAGCAGTGCTGGGTTCCAG
This sequence comes from Scalopus aquaticus, assembly GCA_004024925.1. Classification (NCBI taxonomy): domain Eukaryota; kingdom Metazoa; phylum Chordata; class Mammalia; order Eulipotyphla; family Talpidae; genus Scalopus; species Scalopus aquaticus. The sequence continues at coordinate 19,166 of PVIJ01012905.1, read as the reverse complement.
AAAGACAAAATCTGTTATCTCTCTCCATTGTACTCTAACTTTGTGATTGACAGAAGGGAAGGAGTGAAGGTGGAGAGGATTATGGCAAAATGTAGACAGCATAAACATGCAGTCACTGAACAATGTTGGTTTAGGGAGCAACATGACATTGTGAAATCCTAACCAATTCTACTGCATTCCACTGCATGCCCTTTATTCCTCATATTAGATGGTGTTTCAACAATAACCATGTTTACATAACTCAGCAAATTAGCGTTAGATAAGTATTCCAGAGACTAAAGTCAATTACCACTTTCTCTCACAAATATTGATACATTATCTGGCTAACTAACAAGCTATGACTACACATGCCTCCCACTTAAGTCAATTTAACAAAATATAGCATATACATGGGGAAAGAACAAACGCAAAGCTCTTAAAATTAAGTTGCACATTATAAACATTGACTAAAACAAAATTTTATTTTCTTTGCCTTGGGTAAGTAATTTTACTAAGAATTAAATGACACTAGAGCTTACTCTGTGGGATGCTCTTTAGCAATTAGCACTATGAGAGAAAGAATATTTTAATTTATTATAACAAGAATAATAATAGCTAAATTTATGTTCCAGGAACTGTTTGAAGTACTTTATATACATCATCTCATCCAATCCTCACTAATTCCCTAGGGGGTAGTTATTATATTTTACTGATTTTACAGATAAGGGAAATGAGGCTCAGAAAAATTTGAAACAGTTGTGCTACTTGGAAGGTAGAGGTAAAAATAACTACATGTATGTCAGACTCTAAATGTCTGTTTTTAACCAGCATAACAATTAGGGGAATAGATGCCAAACGTGCATTTACCAAAAAAAAAAAAAAAAAAAAAAAAATTATAATAATCTATAGTGATTTTTACCACCTTTTAAATTACATTGAACTATTACAGCTAAAGTCTGTTTTAGTTAATATGTCATATATATTTAAATTTGTCCACACTGGGCCTCCCTGGTGGCACAACAGGTTAAGAGCAGCACTGTGGAGCTATCGGCAGCTGCAGCGTGAGTTCGATGTCTGGTGGGAGATTCCCACATGGCGCAGCCCTCTCCTGCCTCGCCCGCTGCTCCCCTCAGTAGTGTATTTTGGTTGATCTGCCTGTTCTGCTCCCCACTCTGTCTCTGATGAACACTCACCGGCCTGCACTTTTGGCCTGCACCCCAGCTTATATGCATAAATAAATAAATATTTTTTTAAAAAATAAAAAAAATAATTTGTCCACAAAAACTGAAAAGCAATGTGATATAAAAATTAAAATTCTGTATGAAAAAAACTTGAATTTGCTTTTTTGTTCATATATTACATGCACACATTAACACACATATTAACTCTATTGGTTTAGACCAAAATTGTATTTTTGAGGACATTGGCAATACAATGTTGGATTATAGAAATAGAATTAAGTATTCAAAAAAAAAATTCAGTATCTATAAATACAATGCAGGTAAGTATTAGATGCAACTGTGACTATTTAACAAAATGTTCAGGAATTTTTATTTTGAAGAAAAACATATAATTTAATGAAAGATAAGTTAAAAAAATCTCACCCAGTAGTTACAATTCTAGAACAAAATTTGTTCTGCCACATTCACCATCTTGGTCTTTTCTGACACTTCCCATATTACCAGGACCACTGAAATTGAGATAACCCTTGTAGGGGTTATCTGCCATGTCACTCCTTTCTTGCATTATTTAGGAACTCCTTCCATCAGTAGATGTAAAATCCTTTTTCTTATACAGTGTAAGGGGCCCTCTTTGTATCCCATTCCCTGGTATACTAAAGGAAGTGCTTTGTAAGTGCAAGTTCTCATTTTTAATGTGGAAATAGACACGTTAATCTGAGTATTGTTTTTTTAAGTGTATAAAATTGGAAAGGATGGAATGAATGTCAAAAAGGAAATACTATGCTTTTAAAAATAGCTTACTTTATAGACTCAATAATCACAGCATGTCAAAATTAATATGTAGTCCGTGCCTGCCCCAGTGAGTAAAAGCAGCATTGAAGTACTCATAATCTCGATAGCCAGGTGGCTGGAGCAGAATGTGTAGGTAACCACTCAGGAAACTCATGATACAAGTTATTTACCAATCAGCATCAAGGCAGTTTGATATTTTCACAAATGACACGACGATATAAATCCCACCAGTGGAATATCAGCACTGAATGCATAATGCACTTTCGGAATCACTAATTCTTCTAAATTATTACAGTTAGAAATGAATTATCTAAAAGATCATTTCATCTTGTTTACTCTTTTATTTATTGCTTATCTTTGAAAATATTGGTATTTATAAATACCAAGAAATTTAAATTACATTGTGTTGCAATAATGTTAGCATGTTTGCTTAATTTATATTTTTATTATATTTTACTTGCAATATCCAAAGGATATAGTCAATAAAATCTTAAGAATGAATGACGTGCTCAAAAGGTGAATAAAAATTTCAATAGAATCAATAATAAATCTTTTTAACTACTCTTATATATGATCCTTTCTTTTAGTATTGTCTCCAAATGTTAAAGAATATTGCAGCAGTTGTAAAAATACATACAATTGGGCTCATGATATTTCACTTCACACTCACAGCAGCTTTGATAAAGTTTTATTCAAGTTGAGATAAATAAGCAATTATTTATGATGCTACTTCTACCAGGCTCAGCATGAGTAAAATGAGTGGGAGCTCAACTACTTCAGAATTCATGTAGGGCAAGAAAAGGCAAATATACTTAAAGCCAAAAGCCCAAAGTAAGATTTGGAGAAGGAAAAGATATTGAAGGTAACATATGACTCACTGAGAAATGGAAGATACGTAGATTAAGAAGGCTGGTGAGCATTCAGTGATAAAGAAGTAGACTGTCAGAAGCCAAAAGCATGAATGGAAATCAAGTGTCAGAAACCACTTAAAAACATTAATCAGAGGATTTCCAGGAAAAAGGCTGATTGAGATCACCTTTCTCACCTTCACCCACTTCATTAACACACTTCTGGAAAAAATCCAAGGGCATATAAGATGAAAACGAATCATCCACAAGACTGAATCTTCAAAAGCTTTGATTGGATGTTAGATTCTATGAGATGAGACTGAAAGAAGATACAAGGAACCATTCTTGAGTCATCTTCTTTGTAATCAGTGAGAAAGAGGAAGATATAAATTCTAAAAATAAGGGGAAAATATCAAAGATGGCACAAAATGACTACCATAGTGATTAAAAGAAAGTAAACTGAAAAATAAATGCAATAAAAAGTGGATGGTCATATAAGTAATGATTAAAAGGTAAGTAGGAAACCACAGAAAAATAAAATATTTATAAATAATAAAGTCAGAGTCATACATACAGGAATTAGAATCTGGGATTGAGTGTGCTAATTTGATAAACACAGGATTCAGAACTGAAAATCAGAGATGAAAATTCTAAAAAAGATTATTTGATTAAAAAAGCAGAAAACTATAAATCAATTGCTGATCAGACTTTCAGGAAAAAAGAATACAGTGCAAATAAGCAATAGTCAAAGATATAAAAACATAAAGGATTCTTGAACAGAAGATTTGTTTCCAAATAAAAGGAATTATCCTCTATCTTCAAACATCAGAAAAAAGAGACTAAGGTAATGAAGCAGAGTCCATAATACAGGACAGATTTCAGTGGTGATCGAGAAACCTGAGGAATGAGAGGGAGAAAAAGCAGAATGAACAGCTCAAGACTTATAATATTGTAGTATGAAACATCAAAGAGTGAGTTGTGCAATAATTACAGGATTTAGTATGAGGGATTTTAACGTTCATAAAATTATACCTTCTAAACTGACCTTGCAAGAATATTAAAGGCAATTCTATAAAACAAAAAGACACATCACTTAGAAACAACACAACTCCGAAAACAAAACATACAGGAGGACACTGAACATGTAAGGACCTCAAGACTTAGCTCGCTTTCAATGTAAGCTATGTTGTAAGCATAAAATCCAATACACAAGCCACATGGTAACCTCAGAACAAATATGCCTAGAAGAAACAAAACAGATAAACATAGACTCCAAATACTACACAAAAAGTAGCACAAAATTCAAGGAAAGGAACAAATGAAAAACAGGAGAATGGAGGAAAACTGCAATTACTCCCGGAAAACAAGTAACAAAATGGCAATAAATACATAAATATCAATAATTTCCCTAGATGTCAATGACCTGATCTCACTGTTCAAAAGGCATGTGTGTCTACTTGGATAGAACACAAACCCAAATTTCTATTGTCTCTAGGGGACCCATCTGAGTTGCGATGACAAACATAGGCTCAAAATAAAAGGATGGAAAATGAACTTACCAGAAAATGGTACCATGAAATGTGCAGGAACAGGTACTCTTACATCAGACAAAATAGACTTCTAGCTAAAAATTATAACATGAGGCACAGATGGACATAGAATGATTAAGGAAGCAATACATGAAAACATACCACCAATCAATTTATGGGTACAAAATAAAGGAACATCAAAATATGTAAAGTTACCATAAAAAACCTAAAAATAGACATCAACAATAACACAATAGTAGTAACTTCAACACCCTACTTATAACAATGGATAAATCAACCAGGCAGGAAATCAAGGAAATAACAGGTTTAAATGAATTGTACCAGACTGGCTTAGTAGAAATATATAGGCCACTCTGCAACAACAAAAATGTTGAATGCTTGGCCAGTGTATATATTTTCTAAAGGATGGACCACAAACAAGTGTTAATAAATTCCTGAAAAGTGAAATCTCATCAAGTGTCTTCTCTGATCACAATATTACCAAACCAGAAACCTACCACGAAAATAAAGTGGAAAAAAAAAAAAAACTAAACTAAAATATAAGGAGATTAAACAACATGTTACTGAATAACTATTGGATTAATGAGGAAATCAAAGGAGAAACTAAAAACCACCTAGAGACAAAAAATAAAAAAATGACAGGAACTTTTAGAACCTCTGGAATGCAGCAAAGACAGTACTAAGAAAGTTTATAGCAATTCAGGCCCCAAAACAAAAACAAAACAAAAAAAAATAAGACCCCCCAAAATCTAACTTCAAACCTTAAGGAACTAGAAAAATAGCAAATGAAACCAGAAGCCAGTAGAAGGAAATATTGAAAAATTGAGCAGAGACAAAGGAAAAAGAAACGTAAAGAAAGAACAAAAGATCAATGAAATAATGAGCTGTTTCTTTGAAAAGATAGACAAACACCTACATAGGCTCACAGAAAAATGGAGAGAACACTTTAATATTTAGAATTAGAAATGAAAGAGGTGGATTTACAAGACATAACAGAAATATGGAGGATCATAAGAGACCATATGAACATCTTTATGCCCAAAATTGGATACCCTGAAAGAAAGGGGAAAATACTTAGACTCATACAACCTTTCAAAATGGAATCAGGAAGAAACAGAAAACTTGAAAAAACAAATAACAAGCAAATTAAAACAGAAACGGTAATCAAAAGTCCAGGACCAGATGGTTTCATAATTGAGTTCTACCAAACTTTCAAACATAAACATAATACATATGCTTCTCAAACACTTGCAAAAAAAAATTAGAAGAGGGAATGCTTTCAAATACATTTTCTGAGGTCAATATTGTCCTGAGATGAAAAAAAGACAAGGACATCACAAAAAAAGCAAATTGCAAACCAATATATCTGATGAACACAGATGTGAAAATTCTTAAACAATACTTCTCTCAACACCTGTGAGGATGGTCCATATTAAAAAGACCAGAAAACAGTCAGTGTTGGTGAGTGTGTGGAGAAAGGAAAACTAATACACCCTTGATAGATAGGAATGTGGACTAGTTCAGTCTGAATGGAAGACAGTATAGAGATTTCTCAGAATATTAAAAATATGATGCAGGAATCCCTCTCCTAGTATCTACCTGAAGTATGCAAGATATTTATTTGAAGGGATCTATACACTCCTATGCTCGTTGCAGCACTATTCATAAGAGAAACAATCATACAGAAACAATCTTAGTGCCCACTGCTAGGTGAATGGATAAAGATGTGGTATATTTACACAATGTAATACGACTTAGCTATTAAAAAATTGAAATCTTGTCATTTGCAACAGCATGGATTGAACTGTAGGAGATTATGCCAAGAAAATAAGTCAAAAGGAGAAAGACAATATCAAACAAATCCACTCATATGTGGGATATAAATAAACAAAACAAAGAAACTCTAGAAATCTGACTTCAGTACTGAGACTACCAGGCATGGGAGCATAAGCAGGAGTGAGTACATTGAATTATGGTGGAGGATTACTGGGGCTTTGGTGGTGAGTGTGGTATAATAACATACAGTTATAGAAGTATGAAGTGTGAACCCCTGAAACAAATACAGTGTTGTAAACCAATGTTACCTCAGTAAACATAATTTTTAAAAATAACAGGCATAAGCAATAAATGCATAATTAGTTTTTTATTCTTAATATATTAATATTGTATACAATGTTGTCCATGGAGCTGTAAATAATATTGACAAATTAAATCACCATTTCCCTGTGTACTGAATATCAATATAATTGAAGAAACAGTAATTGCTAACATTAAAAATGTGTGTATTTAAAAAAAACAAACAAGTTAGATTGATATTATATCTTATCTGTAAAGTTTCTAGCAATTTCACGTTAATGAGGGAAGTCCAAGTTTCATGTTCTACTATCCCTCAAATGCAGTAGGGATTTAGTTACCATTTTCTCTATCTGAAGTTTTTCAAGTAACCATGTAGCTAATGCCTCATTTACCTCAAATCCATGATCAATTTTCGCCATACCAAAGAAGTTGGACTAATTATCCCATATAAAAAATTACCCCCACAGTCCTATGTGATTCTTCTGTTAATTTTATTTTCCACTGGCGCACTTGGCAATGGGCTAGGATATACCATTTGTTTCTCCTCTCACTAGCATGAAAGATCCATGAAAACATGTACTCAATTTTGTTCACAGTCACATGCCACGGTAGAGATTGGCACGGAGTAGGAGTTCAATGAATAAATGATACAAGTGAAAGAAAATCTGACTAAGGTGTGTTTGATCACATTTTCTCCCATTTGTTTTTTCAAATACCTGAAGAGGTCTTCAGTTTTTGGGGAAAAAGATCATTATTATATGCTTTATAGTCATATATAGTCAGATGTTATTTCAACTGTTTTTTAAATTATCTGATTGATAAATAGTATTTATTTGTAGTTGACTACATTTTAATAATGATGTTTGGAAATGCTCATTTATTTTACTACCAGTATTATCACATTGATTTTCTGGGAATTTATAATACATAGGGTTTTTTTTTTTATTGCATTCTCATTGCTTGTTATACCATAGAGCATGTTCCTGCTAATTGCACTGAATGACACACTTATAACACATTCTTCACTTAAAATATTCAAACTCCCAAGGTGACAGACATAGATGAAATGGAAAAAAGGTATTTTGAGACAATCAAGATGATTACCTGGTGTTCTTAAGTAGAAAAGTAACTGAAAAACTGCAACAGAAATAATGACTCTTGGGAAGAAAAGATTTAATTTCAGCTACAATGAAAGAACCATAATTCCAATGAATCAATATAGGTTGAAATCTGTTCAGTATTTTAAACACATATTTTCTAAACAAGATCACTGTCACATACATTTATTATTTTAAATGAGCTATCTCAAGAAAGCTTTGAATTTATATTTACTAGACATTTATTGCACACTAAATGTCAAGTAAAGATTATTAAAAATATCTTTATTGAAGTCTAACAGTAGTGAAAGATATTTTCTATTAGGAGTATAATTAGCTCATAATTATGTAAGCAATAAATGCATAATTAGTTTTTTTATTCTTAATATATTAATATTGTATACAATGTTGTCCATGGAGCTGTAAATAATATTGACAAATTAAATCACCATTTTTCTGTGTACTGAATATCAGTATAATTGAAGAAATGTATTCTATCACAAATCTACATAGCAATCTTGTCCTTAAGGATCTGAAGATGGATTATTTTCCATATTTGAAGAGGTGGAAGGGAGGGAGGATAATTATCCAGGCTATGAAAAAGTCAACATTAGAGATAGTACTCATCCTTTTCATTCGCTTTTCAGTTCATTTCTAATATTAATAGGGTTCTTGAGTTGTATACTCTATAACTGGTTTCTTGTTTGTCTCTCAAAATGTAATAATGCCTCATTAGCAGTGGATTAATGCCAAAAAAGAACCAATTTATAAGGAAGTAGATGGATTACCTAAATATGAAATAAAGACACTGCAAATGTTGATGTCATCATTGTTTTTATGTTTCTCATTTTGGTGGCAGTTAGTAAAGGATCAACTTGCCTGAAACTGAAATTACCACACAATCAATATTTAATAATCATTTTTTAAATAGAAAGAATATTTATTGTACCTTCATGGTGATAATTAACTGGAAAGAATGCAAATGTCCATTATGGCAAACTGCTATATAAATATTGTATGTATATTATCTAAATATTATATGGATTGTATGCAGTAAAATTCTTAAAACATGGATTTCAAACTATTTAAAATTTGCAAAAATTTTCCACTATAACATCTTTTCTTAAACACTTAGCTAAAAAATAAAACAGAACAGAAGCAGAGCTTAATGAAATTTTACTAAATGAACATCCTTAATATAATCATAACTCAGCCAAGAAATAGAACTTTGTCAGCCCCTAGAAGTCTTGTTCGTGAGCTCCAATCACAACACCTTCTTCCCTACAAAATTAAGAGCTCTCTGGACACTCAGAAATTACTTTATTGAGAGTTTTTCTAGTTTTAATATTAAGGTGTATGTTCTTAGACATTTAATCATTCCTGCTATGTCTTCTCAGTTCCCATTCAATGTGCAAGGTCTCAATTCATATTTATGTTTATTTTCAATATTTTTATAGAAGTTACTTCATTATGATGTATGTTTCAGGTGTGGGTCAAAAAATCAACATGTGTACAGACTACATTAAGTTCATGTGGGCTTTCATTTTTCTTTTACTTTTTTTATGTGTAAAACACTCTGGAACACTTGAGTCTCCCACAATCTGGATTTTGCTGCTTTCCTTATCATAGAGCAGTTCAACAATCCTTTGTCTTCTGTGTTTTCAAAAATGAGAAGCTAAATACAGAGGCTTAATTAGACTCAGTTTTAATCACTTTGTCAAGGCTGCAGTCCATGTTTCCTTTTTTCAGGAAGCATATTATGTCTGCTTGTTTGACAATGTTAACAACCATTGACAGTCAATGCCAAGAATCATTACTTTTTTGAGGGCAGCATAATAGTGATATTCTAATTGTAACTTTCTTTTTCATTTATTGTTTGGAATTATTCTATGAGAAGCTTTCATTCATCTACTATTTCTGTACTCAGTATGATCATTCTTAAAGAAAGGCAGAAAAAGGTTACTTTTCCTCATTATTTATTACTTTTCAAGGAAATGAATTGGTGTCCTCTGACCTCAAAAAATTGGTGTCATGGAATATTAGTCCAGTAACTAACTAGCAATTTTATCTCTTTTTAAAGTAATCTTTATTATTAGTTTAAGTTAATTACAGACTATATGTGGACATATCGCATGTACTCTTTACCCAGTATCCCTAATGGTAATATCCTGTGAAACTGTATTGCAATATTATGATCAGACTATTGATATCTGAGATTAAGATTCAGAACATTCTCATCTCCCCAAAGATCCTTCTTGTTACACTTTAAAAATCACAGCCACTTATTTCACACTCCCAACTTCTCTGTAACTTGACAATAACAAATCTGCCACTATCTATAATTTTATCATCTCAAGAATCTTAAAAATATATAATTATGTAATAACATTTTGAATGAATTTTTTTTCATTCAACATAATTCCTCAGACATCTGAGTTATTGCTTGCATCAACAGTCCATTCCCTTTTATTTCTGAGTAGTACACTACATTATGGATGTACTAGAATTTAAAAATTCACCAATTAACAAACATCTGAGTTGATTTCAGTTTTTAGCTATTGAATTGCTGGCTTTTGAGAGCCCTTTCTAAATTCTGGATACTTGTCCTTTGTCATATACATGGTTTATGTACATTTTCTCCTACTCTGTAGCTTATCCTGTCATCACCTTAATGAGGCCTTTCATAGGTCAAGGTTTTTAATTTTAATAAGTGCAATTTATCTTTTTTTTCTTTTTTATGGATCAATTTTTTTTGTGTGTGTGTCATTTAAGAATTCTGTGTCTAGAGTTCCGTTCAAAGGACCAACTCCTTGCTTCATTCAATTTTCCATTGCTTTTATGTGTTCAATTTTATTGATTTCTGCTTCTATGTTTTTTCAGGAGAGATAACTCACCTGTAGGATGGGGAGGCTAGGGTAGGGTTTCAGTGAGTGTGGGTGGATAGGATGGTGATTTTTTTTGTAACAATATATGAAAATTTAGCAGAAGTAGTATGTTACACACTCATAGAAATAAATCTTAGGGCCTCCCCAGTGGTGCAGTGGTTGGGCGCTGCGCTGTGGAGCAGTCGGCAGCGGCGACGCGAGTTCGACGCCCGGCCGGGGAGAATCCCACATGGTGCGGCAGACCTCTCCTGCCTCGCCCGCTGCTCCTCTCAGCAGTGTATTTCTGATCTGCCTGTTCTGCTCCCCGCTCTGTCTCTGGTGAACCCTCTCACCGCCCCACAGCTCTGGCTTGTACCCCAGCTTGTATGTATAAATAAAAAATAAATCTTTAAAAAAAAAAAAGAAAAGAAATAAATCTGTAAATTAAAAGTATTTGCCCAAATAATTTAAATATATGTTAACTTCAAAATTCAAGGACATAGGAAGCAAAAATCACATTGAAGTGTGAATCAAAAAGGGAGAATATGAATATCTGCACTATCTTGCATGGTAACTACGGAAAAAAAGTTCTATTTCTTCAGTATTTCATAGTGGAAGTGAAAAGCATAACATATCATATACAATTAATGTTTATAAATTAAAGCAAAGGAGAGATATTTTATCTAGGAGTAAGAGAAAAGGAATGGGAGCTGCTTTATGATGAATATGAGCTGACATTAAGAGAAGGCAGAGACTAGCATAAAAAATTCAGTTCCCATATTGTCTATGTATTTTCCAGAATGGCAAACTGCTTATAATTTAAAACAACAAAAGCAGCAAACTAAAAAGGAACTCAAAATTCATTCATAAGTTATTTAGGGATACATTTGTAAACTTCCATAATTTTAGAAGAATTTTATGATCCCTTTTCAAATTCCCTTAAAAAAATTTAAAAGTAGCTTAAACTTTAGAAAACTGGAGATAAAAAATATTTTTTTAAATAATGGCACAAAAAGGGAACTCTACCATGATAGTATAATAGCAATCATGGGCAATACATCAGCAAAGAGGAGTGACTGTATTCCACTCCTCTTAACAGGAGTAGGTTGGTGCTTTTAAGCTAAATATACATTTTGTTTCTATGTAAGCAGCAGGAATGTGCCAAGGTCTAGAACAGAGGTTGGTAAATAAACATGGATCCAATTCAGCTTACTACTTATTTTTATAAATAAAGTTTACTTGAAATATAGTCACTCTTCCTTGTTGATGTATTGCCCATGACTGTGATTATACTATAGTGGCAGAGTTTAGTGATTATTGCAGAGACACCCGATGCCCCTCAGCCCCCCAAATCTAAATCATATACTACTTGGCCTTTGACAGATAATTACTTGTTGACTATCTGGTTAGGAAAAAATCTAATGGAACCTTTGTTTGCCATATTCAAAGACATGTTTGAGATCTCCCTTTATACGTGGAAATGTATTAATTTATTTTAAAATACACACCAGGTATCTGGTAGTTGTCAAAATGGTAATAGATGCTGTGATATGTTTGAGGTCTCCATGGGAGAAAGAATCTTTTTGCTTCTCTTTTCGGTAGAAGGTAATTTTGCATATGGCAGGTGCTCCATGAATATTTATTCTGTCAATAAATGATGAATGAGTTAGGCAGCGCTTCTGCTTTCATGCTGCTTATATCTGATGGGGGATATATGTTATTAAAGAAATAATTATATAATCAAGCACAATCTTATTAAGGAGAAATGGAAAGTATTAAAAAGCATGCACATAATTTCATTAATTCTAAGATACTTTTCTTCCCATATTCCTAACATCTTTGAAATAGAACTGTTTTAGTCAATTATATAATTTTATAAAAATGGTATATGTTGTAATTTGATGTCTTACATTTGGGGGAAAGTTTCATGGCAGGGATGCTGAATATTATTGACTTTGCATTCCATGAGTCTCAACTCTGCTAAAAATTATAAACAAACATATAAAGGATGCCATCAATTATCAGTTAAATCAATGTTATCTATTAACTTTTAAAAAGGGTATGTAGAGAACAAAATTCAGCTAAACAATTCTAAAATATGGGAATATTAATGATACTTAACCCTTCATGTAGCTGTTACAATGTTACAAATGTTTTAGAGATACACTTCCTAACACCATTGGTGTCAGGTGATTCGCTCACAGTCACTTGGAGTGAATGGTGGAAATGAGAGTTGTCTGGCTTAATAAATTATGTTCCCAGAATGCTAGGGTATTCCACTTCTAAAATCAGAACTAGCCAAAGGTAAAATGGGCTAGTCCCAGAACCTATAACTGCCAGTGATTTAGCAGAGTATGGAATTTTTTCTTCCACGGTTATAAACAAGTTCTGTTCACTGAGTTGGTAGTATGATTTTATGAGCTCTGGTCAACTTAAGACAGTGTGAATCTTTGAGAGATGACCCTTTCTGTATGTTATACACTGCATTCTACGACTAGTAAATATCTTATTTGTTACATCTCAGTTTTGTTTTTTCTTTGAACTTCTTTAGCATCTTCTATTTGGTCTGGTTTTAACCAACCTATCCTTTTTTTTTTTTTTTAAAGATTTATTTATACATACAAGCTGGGGTACAGGCCAGAAGCGTGGGGTGGCAAGAGGGTTCACCAGAGACAGAGCGGGGAGCAGAACAGGTAGATCAGAAACACACTGCTGAGGGGAGCAGCGGGCGAAGCAGGAGAGGTCTGCTGCACCATGTGGGATTCTCCCTGGCTCGGGGTCCGAACTCGCATCGCGCGCCGACAGCTCGACAGCTCCACAGCGCAGCGCTTACCCGCTGCGCCACCAGGGAGGCCCCTATCCTATTTTTAAAGCCGACATATTCTACATTCTGCTTAGGAAAATGACTGATCAACCCAAGTTTTCATGTCATGTTCTATAAATTACCATGAAGAGGAATAAGATATTTTATGGTTCTGCTAATTAACACTTTTATTTTTAATTATCTGCTTGGTATTTAAGTGATTCTGCCAAATTTTAAAATTACCTTTGGGTTTCTGGATAATTACGTTTGAGCACTTAAGAGTACCCAGGTGTTCTGATTTGGTGAACAGAAAACATGATATATGACAAACATATTAACCAACTTTCCTAAGCAATGACATAACAATTAAGCACTAGAGAGCAGAACTACGGATCTATACATTTCTCAGAAACTTCTGCAAAGATACACACACACACACACACACACACACACACCCTTGAACGCTTGTGTTTGTAATTGTCTCTTCCCATTGGAATGCAGAGAAGGAAGTAGGAGTTCTACTCCCTTTATCAGGGCTTTAAAATGCAGGGATGTCAGTATTTTTCATATAAAAACATAAGCTCAAGAGCACTTCACAAATTAATTTTGAGATTTATCGCTTAAAAATGCATCTGCAGCTCCTCTTTTGTTTATTTTTATGGATAATTGAGAGTTGAGTATATTAGGAAAGGACATATAAATGGTATAGTCTCAGGATTAAATACAAGATGTAAATTAAAAATTATTTTGATAAAACAATCTACTGACAAGAGTAAATGTTCTTGATTCATTTTTAGATAATAAAAGCAGATTACTAAGCAGTATAAATAGTACTTTAGTACTATATGTACTGCTAAATATAAATACTATATATACTGCTAAATATAAATGCTAAATCTAAATATTTAAGAAGCAAAAATAATTATGAACATCTAGAAGAAATATTTAGACATATTATAAACCATTTAGGAAAATGTTCTAAATTTTTAATTTACTCTTGTGCCTTTCTGTACTGTGTGCATATATATACAATTTCATATATATAGGTAATGAGTTTCTGAATACATTCTATATAAATTATAATCACATTTTAGGAATGTCCCAAAATAAAGAAAATAGGAAAATAATTAATGGCAAATGGCAGCTCGTGAAAAGGTGTGATTATAGCAGACAAAATGTTTTTGAAGGTTTTTCAAAGAATATTAGACTTATTTGCTATCTTATTCAATATCCAATTAGATGATAAACATTTCCCTGGCTTATATCTACACTGCTCTAGTCAATGGAGATTCACTGTGTCATGAAGAAGACACTCTTTGAATAAGTCTACCTTGCATGTTCCTTTCAGGTCAAAATCTAGCATGTTTTATTCATTATTTTATTTCCAAATTCCCGTCCTATGCTTGACACATAGTGAACTTTCAATAAACATGTATTTGATTAATGAAATTAATAAGAGGTTTCTAGTCATAAAATGCTTAAGCATGTAATCAAGAATTAACTGATAATACATTTTCTGAAATTTCAAAAGTAGATTGAATAAGAAGTTACAGGTAAGAAAGAGAAAAGCAGAATAAAATCATTGAGAATTCCTCTCTCCTATCATAAAATTAGAAGATGATTAAGAGCAAAGGTGATAGCAAAAGAAACTGGGAACTGGCTTCCAGGGCACAAGAGAAAATGCAGGAGTCAGTGTTGTCCTGGGATTCAACACGAGGAAGATGTTTCAAGGAGCACAATGTCAGTTCCCTGGGATACAACTGAGAATGAGGATAAAATCAGGGCAGAAAAATGTCAATTGGACTTAGCCACATGGAGATTATTGATGACCTTGGAAAGAGCAAATACTCTGAGGTGGATGAGGGATTACTTTAAATCTATTTTGTTAGTAGGAAAGGTCACTGTAGTCTTCAGATATGGTGGCCTAATGTTTTTGGAAAACAGATTTGGGATAGATTAAAGAATGATAGAGAGATTGGAAATATGATTCTAAAAATAACTTAAAAGTATATTTTTAAACTTCATACTATTCAAATTGCCTCACATATGTCAACTAATCTTCAGGGTACCCTTTTGAATTGAATACCCTGGTTATATTAAATTTTTGCTTATAAGAAGGACAACCTTTTATTGTATAGCACCAAATAAACTAAATTCTAGATTTTCTGATTCAAGGTCCAGAGTTCTTTTCACAACAAAATACAATACTTGCTGATATATACCTTACCAATAGGATGACATAGGCGTTTAGTACTTTACAAGAATTTGGGCTACAGTTAGCCATTAAGCAAATTTAATCAACAATGTCAGCTGCTAACTATTAATCAGAGACTTTTTCAGAATCTTTCCCTTTGTGGGTTGATCTGACTAATTTCTGAGGAATAGTGAAATGGTTTTGAGACTTTCACTGTACTTCCCTAGAGTGTTGAAGTGTCTTACCCTCAAAAAATTAGCATGGACCTTTAATTAATTAAGACATATTTTATTCCCAAAGCAATGTAGATGTTAACATATAAAAGATAAAGGGTACAACTGATAGCTTATTCATATGCACTAGCAAAAGTGGATCACCTTCTTAAAGAAATAATGAAGACCATAACACAGAAATATCAGAGGAAAGTATGTAAAGATGTCATAATATCATTCACTAAACTGCTATTATCCTTGCATTCATTCCATTGGTCAGGCAGATTTTTAACTCCTGGAAGACTATTAAATTTTCCAACAAACAAAAATCTGTTTTTTAAAAGTTCTACTTAAGAACCCTGTTAAGACATCTCATTCTCAATAATCATTATTGACTAGTGTAGCTAAGCTGTGTCTCTACCAATACTTCATTTCCCACAATTGTTACCATCCATTTACCTCTTGTCATTCTTTAAATGTTTCATTTTTTCACATGAATTTATGTCATATTTAAAAAATATGGATATCATGGAACATAGATGTTATTTTTTCCTAAATCCCCTAGTGCTCAGATAGAGATCTTTCAAATAGTAGATATACTTGAACTGATCAGTTTGGATTTTGGCTAATAAGCCTAGATGCTGATGAATCTATAGAAGAAAATAATGTTTTCCAGTTAACACAATACTATGGACTAAAGCAGACAAAAGGTGACAGATGTTTTATACATGTCCTTTTCATCTCAACTTGGAATTTCTTAAAAAAATCTTCAGTCTATCCAACCAAAACAATTTTTTTTACTAACCTAGAGTTTTGGGGGAATGATCTAAAAACATGTATAGATGTGATTTGTGTCAAATGTAAACCTGAGAAACTAGCAATTATCAGATACTTAGCATTCTAGAACTCTCCTTCAATTGTTCGACATTTCTATAGGTGGCCCCTCAATTGGATGGAATATGACACTGTATTTCACCATTTCCCTTGTATCCAAATCAGGCCACTGAAGCAATCGGGTGAATTTCTCCTGCTAAACTGTAATCACCAAAGAGATCAGGAGTATTAATTTGCTTATAGTTCCTTCATTATAGGATGAGAGGCCATGGGCTTCAAGAATTCTGGTGTGCCAACAAAAGTCTTCATTCAATTCAAGAAGTATTAAAATAACTTACACAAACTATATTAGAAATAAGCTCCATATTTGTCATCAATACGCTCTCCTGATATTTTTTATATCTTGACTATAAAAAGAACTCAGTCATGGATTCTCTGTAGACCATAATATCCCCCCTTTTACCATTATTTAACCCTCCTTACCAGCAATTTGAAATGTCACATGATTCCTACAAGTTCTATTTGTCTCTCAATGCTTAAAGCAGTGCTTGCAAATATTAGCTTGTCAACAACTTCTCATAGCTGTTTCCTTTATTCCTAAAACTACCCAAAAAAAGGTTCACATTCAAAGCTTTGTGTCTTATGCAAACAGCAAATGTGAATTTCCATTAAAAAATGTAAGGACTCAAACCAAGGGAAGGATTACTGTAATCACATTTTATGCATACAATACATGCACATATTGGTAACTCTGCATAGTTCAGAATAGACACATTTTGTTTGTTATCAGTGTGAAACATCTGCAACTAGAGTTAATTTTTGCACACAATTAAATCATTGTTCTCTCTTAATTGTAATTTCACAATCTAAATTGAGTTCACATTAGTGCACTTGGTGGGAAGTATACACTACTTTAGTCCACTCTTTCAAGAACTTTAGGATGAAGTGTGCCTGGAGGATGTCAGTGGCAATGAAACTCTCTGAATCCACAGGCTCATATTCTTTGCTAAAGTCCCACTGAGACTTGAAGTCTCTAAAAGATTCATATATTGCAGTAAGCAGATTTTCTCTCCAATGAAGCATATACCCATTTCTCTTGTTGACCACTTATAATTTCTTCCAGAATTTTATTGACGAATGCACATGACATTTCTAAGGAAAATCTCTATGGAATTTTGAGCAGAAAAATTGCAAGGACTAATTCAATATTGTTACTATGGTTTTCAATTATTCTTTACAAATCCTTTTAAAAGAGGCAAATGAAGACCATGGTTTAATCACCATACTGCATTAAAAATTCATCATTTGAAATTTGCCTAATAAAGTGTTATTTGCCATGCACAGTCAGGCACAGCTTTGTTATTAGAATTCACTTGACCTTAGGCATGTTAACTACAATCCTAAAATAGCATCTGCTATGTTGTGGTTTGGTTTGGTTTTCATAAATTGCCATTTATATTATTATGGCAACACTTTTTTTTAAAAAAAGATTTATTTATTTATACATACAAGCTGGGCTACAGGCCAGCCGCGTGGGGCGGCGAGTGGGTTCACCAGAGACAGAGCGGGTAGCAGAACAGGCAGATCAGAAATACAGTGCTGAGGGGAGCAGCGGGCGAGGCAGGAGAGGTCTGCCCCACCATGTGGGATTCTCCCCCGCAGGGCGTCGAACTTGCATGGCAAGCTGTCAACAGCTCCACAGTGCAGCCCTCAAATGCTGTGCCACCAGGAAGGCCCTATGGCAACACTTTTATTATAGAAAAATTATAAGGTACTGTTCAAACTCTATAAAGTTATGTTTCCACATCATCTATTTCACATGCCAAATACATCAGTGATGCAAAATTTGGGCTTCCTTTAATTTCATTTTTGTCATCACCTATAATAGCACCTATATGAAGTTGATAGCTACTTATAAAACTGAGCTGCTAACAAAGCAATTTCCTGGACCCAGTCTTAGTATCCTTCCATGTTTGCAAAGCCAGACCTCATGAAATCATCCTAGAACTGCAATTAGTAAGGGTTTTCTTATTGACTCAAGTTATGCAACACAATGGAGGAGAGTTTGTGGGAGATTTTCTCTTCCCCTTCCACTTGTGTTCATTGCTCTAATCATTTCATATTGTATTTTATTTCCTTGTATATTTGACTCTCATATCAGGTGAAAAAATAACTGAGTTTATGGACTAAATTACATATGGTATTGTTCCCATTATATAGTGAATATTTTAAAAACCTTGAAAATTAAAAAATAGCATTTGTTCTTCAGATTGGGTGTTTGCATATAGGAAGGCTACTGATTTTTGTGCATTGATTTCGTATCCTGCTACTCTACTGAACTGGTCTATTATTTTGAGTGGTTTTTCTATGGAGTTCTTAGGGTTTTGTATATATATTATCATATCATCTGCAAATAGAGACAGTTTAATTTCTTCTTTTCCTATTTGAATCCCTTGAATGTCTTTCTCTTGTCTAATTGCTCTGGCTAGGACTTCCAGTATTATATTGAAAAGTAATCGTGAGAGTGGACATCCTTCCCTTGTTCCTGATCTTAGGGGAAAGGCCTTCAGCTTCTCACCGTTGAGGATAATATTGGCCGTGGGTTTGTCGTATATGGCTTTTATTATGTTGAGGTATGTTCCTTCTATCCCAAGGATTTCAAGGGCTTTTATCATAAATGGGTGTTGTACTTTGTCAAATGCTTTCTCAGCATCTATTGATATGATCATATGGTCT
>PVIJ01012904.1:0-47443 GCA_004024925.1 Scalopus aquaticus | reverse complement strand
AGGATGGGGGGTCAGCCAGAGAAGGAGGATGGGGGTTCAGCCGGAGAAGGAGGATGGGGGTTCAGCCGGAGAAGGAGGATGGGGGTTCAGCTGGAGAAGGAGCATGGGGGGCCAGCTGCAAGGGAGGATGGGGGGCAGCCGGGGAAGGCGGAAATGGGGGCTCAGCTGCAGGAAGAGGGGTCGGAGGCAGGTGGGCACCTGCGGACACAGGCGCATTGCTCTTCCTTCTCCTTCGCACGCAGTCCTCCGTCGGGGCGGGGCTGCCCGCTCCCCTGATCTGACCCTGCTCGATCCCGACTTTGGCCCCGCAGCCCCATGGCACCCCGCATGCGTGGTGTTGCCCGCTCCTCTCCGGCCCTTTGACCCTGTGTGTGTCCTTCCGGCCTTCACACCCGGCGGACAGGACCTGTCTCCTCAGTGTGTGCTGCGACCCGGCTGGGCCCACGCAGCACCCAGCCCAGCACCCCCACTTCTGGATGAGTGGGGCATGGCCCCGTCCAGTCACTTCCCTTCACTGGGCGTTGACGGCCCCTGGGGAGCGAGGAGGAGGGCTGGGCTCCCCTGGACCTGGGGAGTTCTCAGGGCTCTGTGGGTCCAGCCTGGGTGACAGAAGCGGACCAGGCCTGCTGCTCTCACAGCCTGCAGGGGAGGAGCTGAAAGAAATGCCGGTGCGGGGTACTCGGAGCCCAGAGGGCTCCCGAGGGAGAAAGTCTGGGGTCCTGGAGGAAGCAGGGGCATGACTGTCAGTGACCACAAGGCACACAAAAGGGACAGCACCCCCAGAGAAGGGGCAGTCAGATGCGGGGCGCGGCGTGGCGGCCCCTCTCCCCGGGGTCTTGCAGGCGGGAAGCGGTGATGTCAGCTGCGTGTCCCCGAGGTGAGGGCCTAGCTAGCCGGGCTGGGGCTGGGGTCACCGCCAGTCACCAGCAGGATGGGCTCAAGTGCAAATGAAAAGTCCCCACCCCCATGGAGCAGGCGTTCTGGAGCCTCACAGGGGACCCCTTCCCTCCACCAGAGTCCCCCAGAAACATCCACTCACCTGCTGAGTAAGCTCCAGTCCCAGGAGACCTAGAGAGGAAGGGACCTCCCAGCCCCCAGGGCGACACTTCAAGGTCACCTTCTGGTCTGCAGCTCCTCCCTCTCTGCCCTGGGGCCCCGACCCCTTCCTGGAGCAAGGCCCCCCCACACCTGCCCTGGGGCTGGGAGCACCTCCTGGCTGCTGCCCAGTTTCCTCACTAATTACGGTGGTATCTCCCCTCTGGAAGGAGAAACTTCAATAATTTGGGTTATAAAACATCTCTTTGAATTTTCTCCAGAGTCTGCTGTGATTATAATAATGAAACTGGCCACCACACGAAGACTTTCATCCCCGGCAGCTCAAAGCCAACAACAGGCAAATCATAATTAGCCCCCTTTTCCGCCTTTCCTAGTGGGGAAACTGAGGCAAAAGGAGGTCAAGTGCCTGGCCTGAGGCAGCGGCTTCTCTTAGCCCCTGAGAAGCCCTGGATTTGCAGCAACTTTCCCCTGCCTGTAATTACAGCCTGCTGGCCCCCCAGCTCCAGTCCCCGCCCTGCACGTGGCCGCTGCAGACGGGCACAGAGTGACCCGTCCTGCTGCCCCGTCCCTGTGCGGTTACAGGCCAGAGGTGTGGGGCGGCAAGAGGGTTCACCAGAGACAGAGCGGGGAGCAGAACAGGCAGATGGATGGAAACACTGCTGAGGGGAGCAGCGGGCGAGACGGGGGAGGTCTGCCGCGCCATGTGGGAATCTCCCCGGCTGGGCATCAAACTCGCGTTGCTGCTGCCGACAGCTCCACAGCGCAGCGCTTAACCGCTGGGCCACCAGGGAGGCCCCACAATAATAATCTTTAACATTTGCCTCATGCCCCGGGTGGAACTAGCTTGTGCCAAATTCTTCCAGAGCCTCAATCCTTTGGAAACAGATGTTATTAGCAGTTCCATCTTGCAGAAGGGGAAAGTGAGACTCAGAGAGGTTATGTGACTCACCCAAAGTCACACAGCAAGGAAGCCGTGAGACTGGATTAGGACCTGGGTCTCTCGGAGTCCTGGAGTGGTGACAGCCACTTGCGTTTGTTGAGTGCTTTCAGGCGTTGAGCAGGGATTTAATTTGCATGATTTTATTTTTGTCTCCAAACAGATGCCTCCGAACATGAGATCACAAGCACCCTGGGACTTGGATGTCCAGAACACTTGCTTTCCAGCTTCCCGCACGTGTCCTAGCAAAACACTCTAAGCTCAGGTGATGATAATCTTGATAGATCAGAAGGAATTAGCAAGGCAGAGGTGGGTGCAGAAATGAGTTGTCTAGGTAAAGCGCACAGACGTGCTAAGGCCCTGAGGCAGGAGGGATCTTGGCAAACTAAATGTGGTTGGGGGGTGGCAGCTGCGAGAGCATGGGGCAGGACAGGGATTTGTGCCTTGATCCCAAGATCAATGGGAAACCATCGAGTAGTTTTAAATAGGGCCTAGAAAGGACATTACGTGTATTTGAAGATGTGAGTCGGCAGTCGTTTCCTGTAAAGGCCGGGAAGTGTTTCAGACGGTGCAACTACTCAACTCTTCCATTGTCGTGCAGAGCAACTGTAGACAGCATGCAAGTGGATGGGTGAGGCACGCACTGGGCCCACGAGAGTGATCTATTCCCAGTGAGGACTTGACTACATTGATTTACGGCTTCATCCATTCAACAGGTATTTGTTGAGCACCTACTGTATGCCAGTATTTTTCTCTGCAGGGGGAATACTGCAGAGAACAAAATATAGTGTCTCCCCTCATGAAGCTTGTATTTTGGTGTGGGCGGGGGAATGACAGATGATAAACAGTGATCATAGAATATAATGACAGGAAGAGGGAAATACATGATGAAGAAAAATAGAAAAAGAACAGGGAGTGACGTGGGTGTTTTTGGAATAGAATTCGCAAAGTTCTGAGGATGTGACACCAAGCCAGGACTTGGAAGCAAACTAATGGGGGTGGAACTTTCCTGGCTGGAAAGAGCATATGCAAAGGGCCTGGGGTAGGGGTAGGAGCAAGTTTGGCATTTTGCAGGAACAGGTTGTGGGACATGTAGTCTCTTGGATATAAAATATAAGCTGATATAACTTGTAATCTCTTGGGAAGTATATGTGAGACGGACTCACCACAAAGAACAGAATTTGACCCAGGGGGATTGACGACATCCACCATCAGGCATTCAACCGATGTACTGAATCTACCTGTTGCTCAGTCTGCTCCACAGGCCAGGCCCAGACCAGGGGAGGGTTCGTGGGTGGACGTGTCTGACTAAGCCACAGTCTGGAATTCAGCTCTCCCAAGCCAATGACGAAAGCCCAGTAGACCCACACCGAGTTGACGAGAACCCCAAACTAAGTTAGTTGAACCTCAAACCATAGCAAACCCAAACATTGATTTTGATGTGTTTTTCTCCCTCTCTCCCTTTCCTTTTCTAAAATGTAGACCGGGGAGGAAAGGACCTTGCATTGTAAGACTTAATATTAAGTTTGTGGGTGTGGCTTTTGTTTAATGGAGTGAATCTCAGTAAGATTTATAAGAGACTCACAAAGTTTTTAAGAGAATTTTACTGGCTGAAACTGCCAGCATTGCTTGAAAGGAAAGGAGATAGTACAAGGTGAAATGAGGACTGTTATAATCATAAATAGGCTAATAAAACTGCTCACCTGCAATCCTTAAAAATTTTTATAAAAAAGGAAGATTAATTCAGGAGACAATCAAGGATCCGAAGGACAGAGTCAAGAACTTGAGCTGTATGGTGCCCCCAGGAGGGGCAGTTCTGCCCGTGGTGTGGGAGTCTTCCCTGGAAGCACCACCCCAAGAAAGCCCATTCCCCAAAACTCCCAATGGCTTTGCAATATCCTGTTTCCTATATTAAAACCATAGAACAATGTCCCCTTCCTGCTGTAAAACTTGATAGATGCTAGTCCATAACTCAACATTTTAGAAGAAAACACTGCTGGTGTGTGATTTTAAATCAGCCGAACCACTTGGAAAACTGCTGGACATTTTTTTTTAAAGATTTATTTATTTACGCATACAAGAGCTGGGGTGTGGCCAGAGGTGGAGTGGAGGGGGGGTGAGAGGATTCACCAGAGACAGAGTGGGGAGCAGAATAGGCAGATTGACTGAAGTACACTGCTGAGGGGAGCAGCGGGGAGACAGGAGAGGTCTGCTGCGCCCTGTGGGAAGCTCCCTGGCCGGGGATCGAACTTGTGCTGCAGTGGCTGCGGACAGCTTCATAGGTTGAGACTTAACCCCTGCACCACCAGGGAGGCCCTCGGGTATACTTTTCTAATTAAAAACCTATCTTCCGTCATCGGCATGTTTAGATCTGGTTCAATCTGTTTAGCGTCCGTGGAGAATTCTAGACCAGAATGACGATGTTCTAAACCTTTCCTCTGTGTGTGGACTTTGAGGCTGTTCCCAGCTTTTTTGTGATTACAAACAAAGCTACATCCTTGTGCAGACCTTGGGATTCTCCTGCTGGGACATCCATGGGGGATTCCTAGAAGGGAGCGTGGTCGAGGGAGAACACAGCTGTTGCCCAACTAACTGCCTCCCACAACATTGCAGCACACCCCCCCCACCACCACGGCTGTGAGAGAGCATTTTCCCACACCCCCACCCTGCTGGGCACCATCAACCCTCGCAAGATTTGCCCATCTGATAAGCAAAAAACATTTTATCTTTGTCTTGATTGTTTAAAAGAAAATTAGATGTGCTCCGTCTTGACCCATTTCCCATCTTGGGTTTCTGCATCTGATTTTGTTTGAGGAGAGAGAGTTGTTTGCAAAATAAAATAAAGATTTCAGACTAGAACAAAGGAAAGATTATATTTCCTGAAATTTAACTGCCAAAACCGAGAGCAGAGTTTCTCTGGTGTGGACACTTCGGTGACGCCGAAGTTGGGGGGCGCTGCGGGCACCCTGCTCATAACCACACACTTCCTCTGGCTTTGGGCGAGAGGCTCTGGTTTCCGGGCCTCAGTTTCCCCATCTGTTTGGGGAGGTGTTCTCGGTGCTGTTCCACTGTGCAGGTCGGACTGGGGGACGCTCTTGGGCGCTCAGACCGGCCCGGCGCCTCCCAGGCGTGAGGGAGGTGTGGCCCTGGCTGGGCCCTCCACGGCTCCTCTCCGGAGGCCCCTGCGCTCTAGCTCCGTCTTTGTAAGATGCTGTTACTGTGCCCGTGGGGGACTTGGGAGGGAGATGTCAGCAGGAGCTATTGCTCCGCCCCTTTCGGATTCCTCCCTGATACCTGCCCGGGGCCTCTGCTCCGCTGCCTCCCTGCCCCTGGCCCAGGCCCTGTGGCTGGGCTCCTGAAGTCACACACCGGCCAGGACACCCCTCCCTGACCCTCCGGTGGCCCAGACTTGGTCACTCAGCCCCCGAACAGTGAATCTTGTTCCAAAGTCTCAGGTACCCAGAGAAAATGATTCCTGCGGCTCCACCTGCACCCCCACCCCGACAGGTGCACGAGTCCCTCTCAGGGGTCCCCAGGTAGGGGTGACACTTGCCAGTTCTTCCGCCCCAGGGGTCCCCGAGTCTCCCTGTCTATAAGCTCAGGAGTCCTTTCCATTAATGACAACAGACGCCGAAGTCCAAGTTAGCCGGGGCCGGCCCTCCCCTCCCCCGCCAGATTCTTCCTGATGGTCCCGCTAAGGTCCCGCCCGGCTCGGCTTGCTCTGTGGACCCCAGTTAATGACGTCCCGGAACGGGCTTCCTTGGGTTCTGGCTCCAGAGCCGACCCACACAGGCGACCCTTCATTTCTGGCATTGAGACGTCCCTTCGCCCACACCGCCAAGGGCCGGGCGCAAAGACCAGATCATTTCACAGCTAAATCCCCTGCAAGTAAGTTTCAGCTCCTTGATTAACACCGCCGGCCCTTCCCACCCCTCTCAGGTTCATGTCACGCCGGCGGCCTGTCATCCCAGCCCTCCCCCGGGCCACCTGCCCCAGGCACACACAGCCTGTGTCCAGGGGAGACGCCCCAGCTCTGCCAAAGCCTTCTCTAGTCCCCGCGTGCCCCTGAGCGCAGAGCCCCGCTTCTCCCGCGAGGCAGGTAGCTCCACTCGCCCATCAGAGTGAGCTGGGCTTGGCTGTTGGCTCTGGTTCCGCCACTTTCTGTGTGCTCTCGTAGGGGCGTGTTAGGGGCTGGCGTAATTATTAAGTGGGGTTCAGACACCAGGATGCGCGAGGTGGCAGAGAGCGACGGTGCCCACAACGTCCTGATTGTTGGCTATTCACAGGCTCAGGAGGGCGCCGTGCTGGGGTGCCCCGGCTGTGAATTCTGGTCCTCCAGCCCAGCCCGCAAAGACCCTGTTCTTTTTTTTTTTTTTCAAAGATTTATTTATTTATGCAGACAAGCTGGGGTACAGACCAGAGGCGTGGGGCGGCGAGAGGGTTCACTAGAGACAGAGTGGGGAGCAGAACAGGCTGATCGACAGATATACACTGCTGAGGGGAGCAGCGGGGAGGCAGGAGCGGTCTGCTGTGACCTGTGGGACGCTCCCTGGCCGGGGATTGAACTCGGCTGCAGGGGCTGCGGACAGCCCCACAGTGCTGAGACTTAACCCCTGCGCCCCCAGGGAGGCCCCTAGACCCCGTTCTTTGAGCAGGTGATGGGGCGGATGGGCTTGCAGAGGGCGCCAGGCATGGCGGGCTCCAGCTGGACCTGGTGAGGCCAGAAGCCAAACCACAGGAGGTCCCTGGTCGGGCTGCCTGTGTCACCACCGCTGATTCTTGGGGTGCTCCCCCTTTCTTGACTGCATGATGCTCAGCAGCACCTCGACCCCCACCCTGTGGATCTAGCAGCACCCACCAAGTGTGACAACGCTGTTACCCGATGCCACCCTGGGAGCCGAGGCGGCTCGGGCAGCCGGGGCCTCCTCTCCCAGCCGGAGCACACGTCGCGGCGCAGGAGTCTCCGGCCGGCTCTGGCAGCGGCACCGGAGCCTGCAGAACAGACACTAAAACATTCGGATCAGCGACTGATCTCTAGAAACTCAAAGATGTCACTTTTGTAGATAAATTTTCCAAATGGATGCTCACTTTGAAAAGTCAGAAGACCCGGCCTGCGGGGTCGGGAAGCGGGGTTCCTGGCTCCTGGGCCAGGAGGGAAACTCTCCCAGCGTCACAGCGGAGGAAGCCGAGGCAGGGAGGGTGCGTCTCGCTCACAGCTGTGAGTGCCTCGGGGGCGAAGCCAGGTCTCAGATCAGAGTGCGGCCTCTTGGCCGGGCTGCCCCTGGGGCCCGAGTCTGGGGCTCACAGGCTGTTCTGAGGCTCTCAAGTCGGTCGGGCTTCCTCTCCCAGCAGCCTCTGGGGGCTGCAGGAAATTCCCAGGGCTGGGGCCCCACAGCAGAGACTCAGGAAGGCTGAGTGGGCTTTGTCCTGAGGGCCCCTGTGTCCAGAAGGGCCATGGAACAGGGCTCAGCACTCCCTGGGTGGACCGGTGCCCCTTAAAAAGCCACGAACCCCACTCTCTCACTCCTTCTAGGTTCTATAGATGTGCTCCGTGGTGGACCCCCAATCCCATCCTCATATGAGGCACAAGCATACATCCAGGTGAGCGGTCACACCTGTCTCGTGCTTCCTTGGTGTGCTTAATTTCACCTCAGGGCCTGCAAACTTCGGAAGAGGGCTGGATATTTTAAGAGTGGATATTTTAGTTTCTGTGCTCCCTGGGAGATGGGTCGTCTTCTAATTTTTTTGCATTAAAAATATAAAAACCACACTTTAAATATCTTGCCATTTATTTGTCACTGCCACCTCAGTAAAACTGAAAATGAAAAGCCCACCCAAAACCCGGAAAGGCCACCCCCAGTGCCCGTTGGGGACCCGCGGGCCGCAGCTGGACCTGATGCCCGACTGCACTCGCCAGCCTGGACTCGAACCCTCTTCGCTTCTGCTCAGAGCGGCTGTGGGTGCCTCAGAGGCTGGGCTTGCGCGTCCCGTGATGCCCCAGAGCGTGCAGCGGGAGGAGGACAGACTCTGCCCGAAGCCCTGCAGCCACAGGGAGCGTGCGAGACCGTGAAGACAGGAGCCGGCAGCCTGGGGCCAGCGCGTCCTCTCCCGACGCCCTCAGCAGGCCCCGGGCGCTGGGTCAGTTCGAGGTGCTGGGAAAGCAACAGTGAGAAGAGCTAAAATTCCTCCCGCTGGAAAAGCTGTTCAGTGGCGTGAGCCCGCAGTGGCACGCGCACAGGCGTGTGTACATAATGGCAAAGCCCACCTGAGGGGGGTGTCGGGGGTGGGGGGGTCTGAAGTAGACGGTGAGCAGAACAGGGCTCTGGAGGGACATTCCAGCCGAGGGGGCCACAAGTGCAAAGGCCCTGGGGCAGGAACAGGGCCGGCCGTGCTGCAGCCTGCAGTGGCAGGAAGGTGGGGGGCGTCTCTTGGGGCCCCATCTCCCTGGGGGTACAGAGCTGATGTCCGCTGCTAACGGGATGGACATGGTTTCCAGGGCAAGAAGGCGCCGCGGGGCCATATAACCAAGGCCGGCAGAGAGAAGGGAGGATGCGGCCGCTGAGACGCCCCGGAGCCGGGGAGCAGAAGAGCGATTCCCCCGGGCAGGCCCCGTGCGGAGTGAGCGGCCCACGAGACACCGGGTTAGTGAGGACGAAGCAGCTGTGAGGTGGGAGCCGGCTCGGGCTGCTGGCGGAGGCGCGGGGGAGCCCGGGGTCCGCAGCCGGGGTGACAGCCCGCCCCCCACCTGCTGGCGGGGAGGGAGCCCCAAGGCGGCGGCCGGGATGGGCGCCCCGGGGCTGCCCGTTCACTCTGATTTCCTCAACCTGTGCGCTTCTCCGCGTGGGCCCCGGGACGCCTGGAAGGCGCCACGGTGTTAGTCCTGGCCCAGAGTCCGGCCTCCCCGCGGGCAGGGCCAGAGGGCCTTGGATGCGCTCCCAGCGGACTCCCCGGGGTCTGCCGTCCACGCCAGGGGCGCGGAGGGCGGGGGGCGGGAGAGCCCGCACGGCCAGGAGGAAACACAGACACACTTTAGAAACAGGAAAGAATCTTCCAAAATGACAGACTCCAGCGTCTCCACCGGGCCCGAGACACCCGCCGCCCGTGGACACGTTCTGAGTCCTCCAAGCGGACAAAGGAAAGGCCGAGCGTCTCAACTGCGCCACCTCCTGGTGAGATCTGGTAGCACCGCAACCAAGTCGCGCCCACCCGTGGGTGCCCAGATTCCTTTCCAAACTCGTCCAGTCCCAGACTCAGGATGAAGCCAGAGGAGGATGCTCAAGGCCGCGAGAACCACTGAGAACCGTTGGCCCTGCCAGCTCCGGGGCCGGGGGCCTGCGGGGAAGCCAGAGTGTCTGCAGGAGGGCGGCGCCACAGGGGGGCCCCCGGGCGGACAGCTGGCTCCCTGGTTTGGGAGGTTCCTAGTGTCGGGCTCCCCGAGTCTCAGCTTGGCTTGCGCTGAGGGGTCCACTGGCTACGATGCCTGACTTGGGCAGGTTGGAAACCCCACCCCCCATCACCAGGAACCCCACCCAGTCGCGACCCCGAGGACTGGCTCCGGAGACCCCGTGGCTCAGTGGCGTCTCTCCTCTTCCTGTGCACCGCAGGGAGCTTCTCGACCTCTCTGAGCCTCTTTTCCTCATATTATGAAAAGAATAAAGATCGTTCTGAGAGCAGGGCTGCAAGGAGCAGGCAAGAAAAGGCATCCAAAGCACCTAGCTGTGTCCGCAGGAACAATCACTGGATAGTTATTAGTACAGTCATTACTATTATTATTACTCCCGTTATTTCTTGGACATAAACTACAGTGCAGGTGTCACAGGAAAAAAAATAGTAATAACAGAACATTCGATGAACGCTTTCTCCGTGCGGGCTCCAGCCTGAGAGTGTCATCCTCATTTCAGACTTTTTAATCCCACCAGGTGAATGTTGGCATTTCCCAGATTCATATATTGAATCCCACCCCCAGGTGCTGGTATGGGGAGGTGGTCTTGGGAAGGAGGGCTCCCCGAAAGGATGTGTGTTCTTATGAAAGACCTCCCTCCTTGTAGGGCAGTCTGCAACCTGGAAGAGGTCCCTCGCCTCATGGCACCTGCACCCCGACCTTGGACCTGCAGCCTCCAGAATAGTGAGAAACAAATGTGTGTTTGAACATATTGCAACAGACTGCGGCCGACAGCTGCAGCTGTTCCCCCTTTTTGCTGAAGAAACAGAGGCCCAGAGAGGGGACGAGACCTCCCAAGGTCGCACAGTGAAGATGAGATGGGCACACAGGCGCATCTGCTCCGGATGGCTCGTGGGGGTTCCAGTGGGCAGCGGCGCCTCCAAGCGGGGAGCTGAGGGGTGCGGTGATGAGCTCTCCTGTTTGGGACGATTCTTCAGTCAAGGCGCACAGGCTGTGCTGCCCTTGGGGGGCTGGGCCAAGGCTCACTGACGCTGCTGAGTGGGTGCCCACAGGGAGGCCGCCCAGGGAGGTGATCCCCGAGTCCTGCCAGCCCCCCTGCAGCAGAAAGGGGGGGCATCAGCGCAGGCGCCAAGTGACCACAATATCCAGTTAAAATGCAGAGACCTTCTTTTTATTCTTGTTCCCCTAAGGGTCCCTTATAAACTTTTGTTTCTAATTGCTCCACCTCATGAAATTTTTTGTTTGATTACTTTATTCATCTAGTTCAAAGTCAAGCTTTTAAAATTTCATTCCTTTGAAGGTGAAATGTGCAACGTTATTTCAAATGCAGCTCGGCTAAGCGCAGTTATCGAGGTAAAACCATTGGTTTTGTCCTGGAAGTTGGAATGCAAACTCCAGATTCGGAACTGCCAAGGGAGCAGCCTGGGAACCTGCGTTTTAGCAGGGGCCCGTGAGTCTGATGACCTGCGTGGTTTGGGAACTGAAGGCGCATTTGCAGTGGTTCTCCAACGTGGCCACTCAGTGGAAGCTCTTGGATGATGTTAGGGTCTGCCCTGTTGTGTTAAGTTCCCTCCGACAGAGGTTCTCAGCTAATTCAGCGAGGGCCTGGGGGACCTGAACACGCAGAGGGGGTGGAGCCCAGCAGAGCGTCGGGAAGCTGCTGTGCCACTCACCGCTGTGCATCCTCTGGAAGGTGGCTTGCCTTCTCTGAGCTTCACCTGCTGAGACCCGGGAGCTGCACTCTGACGCCCCGGGAAGGTCAGGAGAGTGTCAGTGAGGAGACCTGTGTCACTCAGACTCTCCTGTGCTCGTGCGTCCCCGCCTCTGTCTCGCACCGAGGCGATGCCCGCATTGCCAGTCCGAAGTTCACGCTTGGGCGAGGCTGAGGCCGGGGCTTCTCCACCGTCACGAGCAGCATCGGGGCGGGAGAGGTCTTGGTGGGGGCTGCCCTGAGCACCACAGGATACTCAGCAGCACCCTGGCCTCTGCCCACTCCCCATCGGGACCACCCAGCATGCCCAGGAGGACCCAGTCACTGAGAAACTGCGCTAGGCCAGGGCTGAAACAGCGAGAAGAGCTGACATCAGCATGGACCGCGGCAGCTGCCTGGACCGCCCGAAGCCCACAGCCGGGCGCTGGGGCACGACTGTTTGCTTCTCTGGATGAAGAAGTGGACGGAACGGGTGGACGGAGGCAGGCGGGCGGGCGGGCAGCGGGAGGGGGCTGCCTCTCACCCTTCAGACCCGGCCTCTGGCTTCAAGAGTGGAGCTCAGGAGAGACCAACCCGGCGACTCGCTGGGAGAACAGACCCCCATTCAGGGCCGCAGCCAGGGCCCCCCGAGTTCTTGGTTCACCCGCAGAGGCTGACGGCCGGGCCGCTGCACGTGCAGACACGACAGGCTGGCGAGTTTGCCGCTGCCCACGCTGAGGTCGGCTTTGAAGGGAAGCGACCCAGGACGGCTCCCAAATAGACACACCGCTGAGCCAGAGGCCGGGGGGTTGCCGAGCTAAACCCTGGGGAACCCCCACCCTGTCCCGCTTGCACAGGCGGCGAGGCCACCGTCTGCCGTCACCTGCCTGGCGTAGCCCGGGCCGCGACTGCCCCTGCCCCGGGAACACCGTGGGGTCGGAGTTGGTTTGGGGGACTCCAAGCCTGCCCCAGCGCCCACTTCATGGTCAGGTCCCCTCTGCCATCCTCAAAGCCATTTGTGTTTCATTACGCAGCAGCAGCCAAGACATGACTGAGAGCGCTTTGTCTGCCCAGAGCTGCGGCGGCCCTCACAGAGCCATCGCGTGACGCCTCGCCAGGCCGGAGCAGGGGGTGAGCAGGGGGTGAGCAGGGGGTCCCCAGCGCCGCAGGCGAGACACAGGGCGGGTGAGCAGCGTGCCCGGGGCACACAGCCAGTGAGTGGCGAAGCTGGTGGGGTCGGATCCACGTCTGTGTGACGCCCGAGTCTGTGCCGTTCGTGACCGCACGATTGGGGTCCCGCGCCCAGCCCGAGAGGCTCACCCTCCGGGAGCTGAAGCTCCCGGTTTAAAGCACATCCAACAGGGCGCGAGAGGACTCAAACAGCACCGCGCTGGGGAGCAGTCACCCCTCTCTCCCGGCGGGGGGGCCGGGGCCCAGAGAGGGGTGTCGCCTCTCTCCCCCGCTGTGCCCAGCTCTCTTCACACCCAGGCGGCTGGCAGGGCCTCATGCCCACCCTTTCGCACACACCTCTGCGTGGCCGCCGACAAGCTCTGCGTGGTCTGTCACCTCCCAGGCGAACAGCCGGAAGGGCAGGAAGGGCTCTGCCTGCCCGGCCCGAGGAGCCGCCGGGAGTTACGTGTGAGCACCGGGGACAGGAGGCCGCAGGGACCCCAGCCCCCTGTGAAGGACGCGGTAGCTGAACGGCTTTAAAATAAGGGCGAGGGGAGGGCGGGCGGCTTTTACGATTCTCTTCCGGTGGTTGAGATGCGACCCCCCAGCCCAGAATGTGCGCCTGCCCCGGAGGGATGGGGGCCCCGAGAGGGGACGAGAGAACCACTTTCCTGCAGGTGAGTCCCGGAGACTGGCAGGTCAGGCCAGGCTGGAAGTGGACCTGGTACAAAGGCCAGTGCCGCGGTCCAGCCCAGGCCCCCTGTGCCCGCAGAGCTCCAGCCACAGGCCTTGACCGGGCGGGGCCCTCTGAGTTTCCCGCGCTCTGTAGCTCCAGCCGCAGCCCCCCTTGCTGTTCCTCCCCACAGGCCCCTGCCTCGGGGACTTTGTACTTGCTCTTCCCGCCTCGGGATGCTCTTCCCCACAGTATAAACAGGGCCGACCCCCGGTCTCCTTATCCCGCGCCCTCTTTAGAGGGCGCCTTCCTGATCACCCCCTCAGAGAGGATCCCACTCCACCCTGTGCCCCTCACCCCCCTCTGTTTCCTCTGTGGGGTCCAGCCACCCCAACCAGATGTGCGGCCCGTCTCCTCTGGTCGTTGCCTTCCCAAGGGAGCTGCGCGAGGGGTCGGGGTCACGGTGGGTTTAACGGCCGCTGTCTGTCCAGCCCTAGGGCACCGTCCCCGTGGTCTCCTCGTGTGAGCGGATTCGGGGCGGGCATTTGGGGCCTTGTGGGCGAGCCTCAGGCACCTCTCACACAGGGGACTGTCACAGGCCCCGGGCCCCGCGGGCCCCGGGGGGCAGCTTGGTGACATTCCTTTGCGAGACGGCTTGTCACTGCGGCCGGCCCTGGGGCGGGAGCCAGAGTGGATCTCCGGCCGGGACACTCGAGCACGCCTGTCGGCCCCCGGAACCCCGGGAGGGGGCTTTGCTGTCCTTGCAGTGGCAACGAGCACGTTGGCGTGGGGGGCTGGGCTCCTGGGGGCTCCCCTAGGCACCCCCACTCCTGCGGCTCGGCAGGGTGGGGGCAGGCGGTCAGGAGGGCTGGGGGCTGAGAAGGACCGTGCCCCAGGCTGGGGACACCAGGGAGTCAGCGTGTAGTTCCGGGGACACCCCCAGATTCCTCACCTGGGGCCCTCGAATGTCTAAGCGGTTAATTGCGGACTCCGAGGCCCCAGCTTCTGCAGGCCGGAGAAAGAGGCCTCTGCTGTTTGGGGAACTTTTCTGAGGAGCAGGTTTGGGGGCTGTGGGGTGGGGGAGAGCCTGAGCAGTAGCATTTGTTTGCTAGAATAAAGGCTCCTGGCTCCCTCCAGCACGCCCCAGCCCCCTTCAGACAGGCCAGGTCCAGCGTTATTTCTCAAAGCTCTTTTTAAAGAAAATCCTACCTGAAAACGCTCCCTGACATGAAATAGCTGAAATAGCCGGGCTGCAGGGCTAAAATGAGCTCCCAGGCACTGGGGGAGGGAATTGAGAGAAATCAGCCTCAGGAGAAAATGATGTTTTCAAATAGGGTTTCGAAAGGAGCGAGCTGATGGCTTCAGAGATTTCCCAAGCTGTGGGCAAGGCTGGGAAGACGCCTGGGAAGGGCCGAGCCTCACCTCCGAAAGTTTCTGATTAGGCCAGACTGTTTCCTTCACGTACAAAACGCATGAGCGCGACGCTTGGAGTTTCTTCAGGAGATGGCACAGCCTAAAGAAAGGTTCTGCGGCCCCCTCTGGCCCCAGAGGTGACATCATGCTGACGAACAGCAAAAGGTATTCTCGGCAGTTTTGTTTCATGAGCTGTTACATATTAAATGCTGCCCCTTCGGTGAGAGCTGTCAAAACAGCTTCATGTAATCTTCCCCGGAAGAAAGCGCTCTGTGATGCCGTGTAACTCAGATTATACAAATAACTGTCAGAAGCCATTAAAATCACCGCGAGGCAGGTGGGGGAGGGGGCAGCGCCCCACGCACGGTCGCGTGGAGAGAAAAGGCGAGATGTGGGTCTGTTGGCCGCAGGACCAGGACGCCCCCTGTCTGAGGTCCCCAGGCTGCAGGACATCCGCCCGCGCACCCCCAGGACAGAAAAGGTTGTCCAGGCAGTCGCAGGGCTTCAGAGAGAGGACATTGTGGCTTTGACCCTGGGGCCGCCCTTCCGTCTGTGACCTCCTGGGGCAGCTCTGCACCCCTGGGTGTCAGCTCCTGGCTCGCAACGCGGTGTTGACCCTTGAGCCACATCCGGGCTGATGTGAAGAGCCCAGCTGAGGCGGATGCTGGGGGTGTGGTGGTGCTGACGACCCTCCCACATGCCTGCACCCCAATCCTGGGGACACAGTCAGGCAGAGGGGCCCCGGACTGCCTTCTCCCTTCTCCATCCTGTGGCCTGGACCCCCTGGGGCCCTAGATGGAGCAGAGGTGGGAGCAGTCAGCAGAGTCTTTGATGCCTCCCAAGCGGCCTGGGGCGTTCACAGGAGGCCAGCCCCTGGGGATGCATTCTCCGGCCCCTGGGTGCATTCTCCGGCCCCTGGGGATGCATTCTCCGGCCCCTGGGCAAGTAGAGCCTCTGGGACAAGGACTCAGCCAGCCACAGCATCTGCCTCCGTGTGCAGTTGCCCTGGGGGGCCTGCTGCCTTGACACCGGGAGAACACACAGCCCCTCTGACCCTGGGACAAAGGGGAGGGTGGGGGGCGGGGCAGGAAGCTCAGGGGGGGAAGAGGTAATGGCCGCAGGCAGCCGGGGAAACAGCACCAGGATTCATCGCAGACAGCTCCCGCTGCGCCATTAACACGCCCCTTCGCAGGATGGGGGAGACGGCCCAGAGAGGTGAGGCCACCTGCACGTTGTCACACAGCTCCTGCATGGAAGAGCCGCAGGCTACGCCCGGAGGGTCTGAGCCCGGCTCCCGGCCCGCGGCTGCCCACTCCGCTCCCCCTTCCGTTCTTGGTCATCCCTGTCTTTATTCCTCACTGTCGATAACATCGGCAGCGTCGGAGTAAAGAATTGAGAGCGATCGCACAGCTCCGGAAAGAGCCACGCCTGGGACAGTGGACGGACTTGGCCCCCGTGGGGCTCGCTCACGCGGCTGACCGAGGAAAGTCCGTCTTTATGGTAGGAGCTCAGTCCCGTCCTTTCCACTCTGGAGAGGGTGAAAAGCCAAGTCATAAAACCGTGACCGGGCCTCCCTGGTGGCGCAGCGGTTGAGCGCGGCGCAGCGGTTGAGCGCTGCGCTGTGGAGCTGTCGGCAGCGGCGATACGAGTTCGACGCCCAGCCGGGGAGATTCCCACATGGCGCGGCAGACCTCTCCTGCCCCGCCCGCTGCTCCCCTCAGCAGTGTACTTCTGATCTGCCTGTTCTGCTCCCCACTCTGTCTCTGGTAAGCCCTCTCGCCGCCCCACGCCTCTGGCCTGTACCCCAGCTTGCATGTATAAATAAATAAATCTTTAAAAATAAATAAATAAAATAAAACCGTGATCTTATTATACCCACCACCCTTGCTTAAAACTCCCACCTCCCCCAGACAAATGATGGTTAAGCTGGGGTTGTCTGTGGCATGGTTCTACCTGGCTCTACTATATGTACATGTATGTGAATATGAGTATATACATGAATATTTTCATAAGCCCAAAAATTATTTTTGCAGAAGTGCACACTCCTTGGAGTCTTCTTCCCATCCCTGTCTTTCTTCGCTCTTGATTTCTTTTTTTTTTTTAAAGATTTTTTTATTTATACATACAGCTGGGGTACAGGCCAGAGGTGTGGGGCAGCGAGAGGGTTCACCAGAGACAGAGCGGGGAGCAGAACAGGCAGATCAGAAACACACTGCTGAGGGGAGCAGCTGGCGAGGCAGGAGAGGTCTGCCGCGCCATGTGGGAATCTCCCCGGCCGGGCATCGAACTCGAATCGCCGCTGCGGACAGCTCCACAGCGCAGTGCTCAACCGCTGTGCCACCGGGGAGGCCCTGCTCTTGATTTCTGATCAAATCCTTAGGTCGCTGAAAGGCCCTTTTTGGTCTATTTATTTTCTTGTCACTTTCAGCATCGCTTTTCCTGACATTTGAGAAAACTTTTTCTGAGTCAGCGAGGACCTGCTGGAATGTCATTTTGATTTGGTGTGAACTTTGTGGGCAGGTTCATGTCAGAGGTCACGGAGCAGATAGTGGGGGGTTGGACAAAGTTCAAGCAAGTGGGCGCAGTAAAACTCCCCAAGGTGTGAGGACACACAGAGAAAGATGGCATTGTGGGGTCCTGGAAATGGGCTGGCCTTATTCATCGTTCCCATTGCAGTTTCCTTGCCACCTCCTCCAGGAAGCCTTCCCTCCTGACCTCCAAGTGGAGTCGGCTTTCCCTCCCCTGGACACGCATGGAACGGCCTGCTTTTCTTAATTTAGCAGTTGTCACTGAGAATTGTAACTGCCAGGTTTACGTCAGTGTTTTCCCCTAAATCACAGGTCTGCAACCATTTTTTTGGAAAAGTCAGATTATAAGTATTTTAGGCTTGTGGGCCACATCGATCCACTCAGCCACCATAGCACAAATGCTGCCCTCCATAACCCAGAGGCCCTCTTCTACGGCTCCGTTCCAGTAAAAGTTCACTTACAGACAGTGGAATTTGAATTCCATATCCTATTTTTGCATATCACACAATGCTGGACTTTGTGCGACCCCCCTCCCCATCCTCGCTGTGAAACCCTTTCTTGGCTCACGTGTTGTCTAAAGGCAGGGGATGGGCCTCACTTGGTCTTGGACTGGGGGCCCCCGGTCCAGACCAGAAGCTCAGGGGTCCGCCTCCAGACGCCAAGGTGCCTTTATCCAGCGAGTTCCCAGAGAGCGGAGCCTGCAGAGACTGAGCTTGATAAATAGTTGTTGAAGGAATAAATTACACAAAGGGGGAGGTAATGGTTAGAGACATTAACTCATCAGAAAAATATTAAATTTGCAAATGGGTTTTATTTGCTCTAAAGTGTCATTGCTTTTTCTCCCCTGCAGAATGTTATGAAATGCTAATTAGCTCCCATCACAACCAAGGTTCACAAATCTGTTTGATCCCCTCTGGCGGGCGTGCTCACGGCAGACCGCAACAGCCGCGGGGCCTGGACCCCCGCTCAAGCCTGGGGCCCAGGAGGCGGGGCCCGAAGGAGGGACGGGCAACAAGAGAGACAGACTGGGCGTTAGAGTCACACGCCCCAAGTGCCGGCGCTGGCTCTTAGAAAACACCCCCAGTGATGGGGGGGTGACCCCCCCGAACCTGCAAAGGGGTCCCCCCGGGGAGACCAGCGTGATGGTTAGGTGGGCGACAGTCGTCAGTGTCCCCCCAGGGCACACAGGGACCGGTGACCAGCTACCCACCTGCTGCCCCTCTGTCCCCAGCATCCCTGGCTGGACTCGGATGCGGTTTGGGGCAGGATTGTCCTTTGGGGGCGTGGGCGGGGGCCAGTCCCGTGTCCAGGGGTATCCTGGCCTCTGCCCACAGTGTCTGCAGCAAAGCCGTCCCCTCCTCTCCAGGATGGAAAATGAAAAGATGTCTCCAGGGTACCCTGACATGTCTCCTTGGGGGCAAAACAGCCCCTGCCCTCCACCCGGAACTGCAGACCAACAACCCAGAACGTGAGTCCTCCGATTGGGGTGTGCCCAGGATGGAATGTTCTCCAACCCTTGGCAAAATGGGAGGGGAGGAAAAGAGTGAGCTTCTTTTGCAAGAGGTCCTCAGGAAGGGGGGGGTGCCCCAGGACCCCACCCCTACCCCAGGCCAGAGAGAGCCAAGACACCTAGGACTACGAATCCCAGAGTGCCATCACCACCGCAGAAAGGATGCTGAGGGCTGAGGGAGGAGTTACGGAGGGGTTTGGGGACTTCAAAACCAGACCTGGGGCTTGGAGAGGGCGTTTGTCCGTGGTGTGGATTGAGGAGAGTTTTTTCCTGAGTAGGTGAGACGAGTCCCGCCCAGCGAAACTGGTAGGACCTTTTCATCAATTTATTTCTTTATCTTTTCTTTTCCATTTTTGTAAATAATTCTTTTATTAATTTTATTGTGTATGCCTGCATTTGAGTTTTTAAGTCTCTTTTAAGCGCACGGGTGAGAACTCAGACAGGCACCCCACGGGGTTACCCTGTAATACTTTGAGAGTGAAATGTGCTCAATACTGCACGTCTTTTTTCTGGATTTTCCCTACTTGTTCATACAGAAATATCTTTTGTGGAATGACGACGTTAGCGGAGGGCGGCCTTTTTGGCTTGTTTGTTGGTAAATATTTACACCTGGCAAAATTAAGAGCTGATAATCCTACGTCAATCCAATCTTTTTTTGGGCATTTTGCTGGAGTGAAATGCCAGACTCTGGAAACGGCTGTCAGAGGACAGTAAGAAAGAAATAGAATTTTCCATTCTCTGCCCCCTTCAAGAGCATTCAAAGCTGCAGTCCCTAGTGAGCTGCCTCCGCTTTCTCAGCTGTAAAACGCAGCTAGGAGCGGCCCTTCGCCCCGGGTTTTTGTGAAGAATAAATGAGAAATCGCATGCAAGGCGCGGTCTTCGTCTCCGCCCTGAAATCCTTCCCCCTGGAGCCTGTAATTATCCGGGATTCGCGTAAGCCCGGGATAAATGTTGGGGATTATTAGTACTGATCGCTTCCAACCACGTGCGGTGCAAAGCGGCGGTTCTGTCCGCCAGTCCAGGGCTCCATTTCCGGCAAGTTCTCCAGCCCGACCCCGTATCACACTGGACCGAGTAGGGCGTCCTCGCGGAGCGCCTCCAGCCGGCCTGCGGGGGGCACGGGCAGCGGGCACGTCCTCACGTCCCTCGGGCGTCCACTACCCGCGGAGAGCAGCCTGCGGAGGGCGGCGAGGGGGTGATTGCCGGTGTCCGGTGCTGGACCCCAAAGCCGGCAAGTCGGAGCTGGTGGGCCCAGTGCCAACTCCACTAACTGCAGGGAAGGGAACGTGAAAGTTGGGGGGTGGCCGGCGAGGCTCCCTGCCCCCTTCTTTTAAGTGCTCGCGGGCTGATAGGCAGATGACTCCCCAGGACTCTCATAACCATGGCGGTGTGCCTGTCCCCCAAAGGCTGCCCAGCTCTGCCCCCACGGCCGCTGCAGGGAGGGGAGAGGGTTGGGCTGGGGGCAGAATGGGAGGTCACTGAGTGAGGACCTCAAGGGCACTTACTCTTGACCTCCGGGGACCCCAGGAGCCAGGTCCCCTGGTGTTTGGGGGGCCCCACCACATTCCCTTTAGGTCAAGGCAAACCTCCTGCTTCTTGGTGGAGGAAAAGCCCACCCTGAGGGCTGTCCTGTGGGGCCGGTACTGGCTCTGCAAGCACCGCAGTTTGGGGAGGAAGAGGCTGCGTGAGTCACAAACACGGACTCCATTTTCCTCGTGCACAGGCAGAAACTCTCTGGAGCAGCCGAGGAACCGCGTCACCGGCCCCGCAGCCTCCCTGCAGACCCGCCTGCTTCCTGGACCGCCACTCCTAACAAGCACCTACTGTGCGTCCTGCGTGTCAGGCCCCGGGCCCACACCCCACGCGGAGAACCTCCCGGCCACATCCCAGCCCCGCGAGGGGGAAGGTCCCGTGGGGAACCGGCCAGGTCCAGGGGACCCCTGGGGCAGAGTGCCTTATGCAATGTTGGGGTGTGGGGGC
This sequence comes from Scalopus aquaticus, assembly GCA_004024925.1. Taxonomy (NCBI): domain Eukaryota; kingdom Metazoa; phylum Chordata; class Mammalia; order Eulipotyphla; family Talpidae; genus Scalopus; species Scalopus aquaticus. The sequence continues at coordinate 27,084 of PVIJ01012904.1, read as the reverse complement.
CCCTTTACTTGGGAGTTTAGCTAACTAGTCCACGAGTTAGCTGCTTTCAGAAAAATTTCTGGTAACTTACTTCATCACTGGAGACGCCCGAACCTGTTCTTCCGCAAATGAAGCTTCTTGCAGGGCAAATACTTTCACCTCAGGCCTGGTGACTGGCCTTGCTGGCCGCACTTTTGGGTCACCTGCTAGGTTCTTGTCAGTTAGCAAGGTCGTCAGCTAGTTAGCCAGTCAGCCAGCTATTTAACTAGTCAGTCAGGGCTCTGTCTCAAGAGGAAAGTGGGCCCCAAAGCCCAGAGTTCTCTGAAGACCCCGAAGGGGACTCGCAGCGACACAGAAGGGGCTGCGAGACGGACGCGAAGGCCCGCGGGATGCGGCCTGAGCCCGGAGCGCCGGAGTCCGCGGGAGCCGCCGGCAGCCGGGAGGGCCCAGGCGCTGCCCTGGCGGAGCGAGCCGGGCCTGCGCGCCGCTGGGTGTGGGCTTCCCCTTCGCCATGGGGCGGGAGAAGCTGGGCCCTCGTGGGCCTGCGTGCCTGCGGCTTGCGTGTGCCGGCACCCTGCTGGAGGCAGGTAGGACAGGGAGGGGGATCCCCAGCTCTGATGCCACAGCCGCGGGCAAGGGGCCCCTCACAGCCAGGCCTCTGGCTGGACCCCAGGAGAAGGGAACTCGGGACTTTGCCTGGCGGGGGCCATGACATTCCGGGCCCAGAGCAGCTCAGGGGGAGCCCCCCGCGGAGGAAAACCCAAGGGGCACAGGCTACAAGTGGCGGTGGGGGCGCAGGCGTGGGGGCAAAGTTCAGGGCTGCGGCCTGCTGGCCGGGGTGACGCTCCCCAGCGCTTGAGCTGGCGCCGTCTGAGGATGGAGGGGACGCATTTACCCCAAGGAAGGACGTGGGCGGGGTATTGCGCGGATGGGATGAGAAGGGGGTGCGGGGACGGAGGGGCTCGGAGGGGCTGTTTTACGCCCACCTGCACCTTCTCCCGAGTACCCGCACATACCCAGACCCGCCCCCACACGCCTGCACACGCTCCTACCCACCCCTCCATGCCTGCACACACCAGCACGTGCTCCCACACGCCTAAACACACCCCTGCATGCCAGCCTCTCCCCACCTCAGTGCAGTTGGCTTTGAGCAAAGGGCAGGCACTTCTGGGGCACAGGCCTGCGTGCAGCTTCAGAACCTCCCACCAAGCCCGTGCACGTGCTGCCTCCTGAGGAGGCCCCGGCTGCCCCCTCCTGGGGAGCTCTCAGGGATTATGGTCCTTCCTTTCGCTTGGGGTGTGGCCTCAGCCTCCCCCACTATGCCCCCGGGGGTGACAGCGCCCCCAGCCTTCAGAGAACTGTTCATCTGATGCCTTTGGAGGTCGCTGCAAATGCCAGAAAATCTCCCCAGGATGGCACAGGAGGTGCCATGAGGACCCGGCACCCCTCCACTGCATGGAGCCCCGGTCAGCGGGCCCCCACAAGCACGTGGCCTTGGGGCCTTCACAGGTGTCCTGGCGTCCATGCCTTAGATCTACGGAGATGCTGCGGAGGGGAGCACTTGGACTCTCCTCTCGATGGTGTCTCCCACTGGGAAGTGAGGAGGTGGTCCCCGAGATTCCAAGGCCTTCTCAATGGAACCTCAGCGAGGCCTCCACATTCGCTGACTCACCACCCAACTCCCCAGGACAACCTGGAGCGCCTCGAGACCGGCCTGCTCTGCCCCGGGGAACTCTCAGCTGCACCTCCCAACCTTCCCAGCTCGCCCAGGTCGTGTGGCCGAGGCCGGGCGCCGTTTGCAGCGCTCAGAAGGATGCCTGGCGCCCACTTTCCCGAGTTCAAGGTCTCTGACGCCCTTTCTTTGGGAGGGAGGACAGGACCATCGATGTCTCTTTCTGGGTGGAGGAACCACCCCCAGGGCTTGGCTCCCCCATGGCAGAGACGCGGAGAATTGCGCTGTGTCTCAGGTGCTCGCTCACAGGGCGCCCCTCTTCTCTCCATGGGGCGCACCCTTCTCTCCACGGATAACGTTTTCGACCCGAGTGGAAATCAAAACTCCAGCAGATTGAGCTTGTCCTAGGAAGAGGCAGCCGGGCAACAGTTTCCATGGGTACAGACTGTGACATGCGCGCACCACTTCAAAGCTGCTAAGGATAGCTGTAGGGCAGATTTTAATTAAAGTTTAGATCGCATGTATGAAAAGTATCTAATTTGTACTCTGTAAAGGAATTTGGGGAGCACAACTGCGGAGCCCGAGGACTGCGGCTGTGAGGTTATGTGGCAACTTCTCACGGCGCTGTCACAACATGCTAATTTGTTAATGAGTCCGTCAGCGCAGAAGAGCAGAAGACAGGCGGGAAGCGCGCGCATCCCATTTGCATTTCTATTTTTAAATAAATTAAATGGTTCAAGTCAAACTCAAACTTCCCATGAAAGTTTTGAATTTCTACTGTTTTGTTTTTTTAATTCAGCTTGATGCTAACATGAGAGGATTAAGATTCTGGAGATTTCTGGGGAGGACTGAGTGGTTTCTTTATCTGCAGATGACCGCAATTCCACATGTGCTAAGTGTGGCCACTTAGAGGAGATGAAAAGTGGCCTTTTTTCTCTCTTTGTGAAGTTCTGGCTCTTGTATTAAATGTGGACACAGGAAAGAGAGAAAGGCAATAAAAGATCAGGAGAAATTTCATTGTTGGTGACTATTTTTCTCAACGTAATAAAAGAAAATCGAGGGGGGAAGGAAGGGAGAGGGTGAGTGGGGTACTTTGGCGGGACTCACTTTGGGTCCTGCAGGTAGCCTCAAATTTCACACCCTAGATGCCTCGCTGGCTTCACCTGCTCCAGCCGAACCCACGGACGTGCTGCAGGTGATGACCCGGGGCCTCGACCTCACCTGTCGGGGCAAGGCCGTGTGCGGTAGGGCTGGCGGGCCTCTCGGATTGCCGCGCACTCCTGGGCCTCTGTAGACTTCATGCCCACGAGAAGACACTGCAGTCCCCCACTCGCTGCCCCCCACAGATCTCGGAAGGAGGGGCCCGCGCCGGGACTGGAGCTCTGGGCACACCAGCTGTGCTGCATTGTCCTGCTTGTTCGCCTGCAAACCCAAGAGGACAGACAGGATGCACAACCCCCACGGAGAAGGGCAAGCCGTGGAGGCACGGGGGGCACCTGACTTGAGTTGGGTCACTCGGCTAAAGATCTGCAGAACTGAGATTTGAACTCAGCTGCGCTGGTGCCAGAACCTATGTTCCCACCTGGTACCTGGAGGAGGCCTCTCAATCACACTTCTGAAAACAGGAATGGCCAAGGGCCTGGAATTGCATAACACACAGGTGTAACATCACGCAGGTGATTGAAAAAGTGTGACAACACAGGTGTGACTAACACAGGTGTGACAAGTGCAGGGGAAGGGAATAGAAAGTAAGGCAGGGAAGACCCGCCCCAAATCTGACGGTGAGGCCGATTCCAGCAGAGAAGAGCCGTATTTCCCAAGCTGGTGCCACACTGGGGTGGGAGGAGAAGCCCTCGCAAGGGGGTGACCGCGAGAAGGGAGGCCAGGGGGGCGCGCAGAGAGCGCTTCCGCCGTGTCCCAGCCCCGGGTCTGCTGCTTACATTTTTTGGAGCCTTTACCCTCCTTGAATAACAAGGTATGATACTACTTTTTTCTGATGGTAATGGGAAGATAAATTGGAAAGCCTTTCCCAGCCAACCTTCCAGCATCAACATCTTGGAATAGCTATTCCCCTCTCGGTGTGGTCCAGATTGACCTGTCAATCCCCCACCCAAAGGGCGGGTGCAGAAGCTAGTTGGCCAATGAGAGGGCCTCATTTCCTGGGGCCGAGAGATTGGTCCAGAGGTGGACATGACTCAAGCAGGCCAATCAGAGTCATTCCCTGGATTCAGCTACAGATGTTGGCCAAGAAGGCTGCTTATAAAGATGGCTTGGGTTGGGCCGCAAAAACCTGTCTTTGCTTGCCGGTAATGAGGCACGGTCCATTGAGGGACGCAGAGCCGAGGGCCAGAAAGCCAGAGATGAAAGGGAGCCGTGACAGCAGAGCCCTGCAGGAGGCTTCGCTCAATAAACTCCCACACAGCCTCAGGAAGGAAATGCCCGTTATCACCAACCTATTTTGCAAAGAGACTACAAGGTGAGTTAATTACCCACTTAAAGAAAGCTCACAGGGCAAGAAAGGGGTGGAGCCAGGCTTGGCTGTGTGCCCCGCAGCATCTAGTTATTCTGCTGGTACCTGGGGAGAACCTTCTGTGTGACCCGAGAAGCTGGGGAGCGGCTGCAGAGGACAGGGCAGCTCGGACGGAGAGGAGCTGGCCCCGTGGGGAGCGATGCCGGAGCGAGATCACAGATCACAGAACTCGGTGGGGCTGGCAGGTGATAAGAAGACCCAGAGGAGGAAGCCAACCCACTTGGCCAGGGAGTGGGGGCAGGGCCGGTTCCCCAAGGAGGCGATGTTAGGCCGAGTCCTGGAGTTGGTGTTGGAGAGCAGGGTGTGGCCAGAAGATGAAAGAGGGAGGTGAGGGAGAGTTTGTTACTGAGACGTCCGCAGCTGCTGATCATAGAAAGAGGGAAGCGATCTGGAGACCCTCAGGGTGATTTTCCTTGCTAGTGGCTAAAATCTACCCATGAGGAACTGAAGAGAAAGAGATGGGGTTAGCCCTGTTGTTCCCGACAGAGGGTAAGCGAGGGGGCCCCGGGCCCCTCGGCTGGGAGCAGGGGTTCCCTGCTTCCTCCAGTGCTCTCCGGCCACCTCCATCTCTGCTGGGCTCAACCTGTTCTGGCGCCTCCTCAATTTTTGCTCCAGCAGTTGGGTCATCTTGTGGCGAGGAACACAACTGCCTATAGCGACAGCTTGTTAGCTTCGATGGAAAAGAATTCTGTCTCCCAGCAAGTGTCTGTTTGTCCCGGTGAAGATCTTAATGGTGCCGTTTGGGCTCCATGTCAACCTTTTGGTTCAGTCACCAAGGCCAGAGTTTCTTCGATGAGTCAGTCTGAACCAGCTGAATCTTGGAGCCTTAGCTATAACCAGGACGCAATGGCCAGAGAGGGGGACTAGAAAAGCTTGCTGAACTGGAGAAACAAACAACATCTACCTACTTACTTACTGGCCAGATAAGCCCACTAAACACACAAGGACAGGAAGGGATTCACGACCCTTGTCCGCAGCTCTGTTTATGCTGTTTACAACAGCACTTCAGAGATGAGCCATATTTAGTGACTTTAAGTGATCTCCAACCTTGGGTTCAGCAATGAGCGCTTAGGGATAACACGAAAAGCCAAAGAAATTTAAAAAAAAAAAAGCAAATTGCATGTGTCAAAAATTAAAACTTTTGTGCAATGAGGAATGTTATCAAGAAAAGGGAATATCAGCCTACAGAATAGGAGGAGATATTTGCAAAGCATGTCTCTGATAAGGATTTCCTATCCAGAATACACAAAGACCTCCTGCAACCCAACAGCAAAAAGACACAGTCCAAATTAAAAACAGGCAAAAGGCTTGAGTAGACGTTTCTCTAAAGAAGATAGAGACATGACTGATAAGCTTCTGAAAGTATTCTAAACATCATTAGTCATTAGGGAAATCCAAACCAAAACCATCATAAAATTCCACTCCACAGCCACTCGGGTGATTATGATAACAGTCATCAGGAAAACAACAAGTCTGGTGAGGAAGTGCATCGCTGGAATCCTGGCACACTGCTGGCGGGAATGGAAGATGGAATAGCCACTGTGGAAGACAGTCTGGCAGTTGCTCAAAAAGTTACCATATGACCCAGCAGTTCTCTTCCTGGGTGTATGCTCCAAAAATAGAAACAAGAGCTCAGATAGACATTTGTACACCAGTGTTCATTGCAGCACTACTCACGGTAGCTCAAAGATGGAAGTAACCGTGTCCATCAACAGATGAATGAATAAATGAAATATATTTACACACACTGGAATATTACTCAGCTGTAAAAAAGAATGAAATTCTGATACATGCTGCAACATGACTGAGTCTTGAAGTCATCATGGGGTGAAATAAACCAGACAAAAAGGGGCAAACATTGCCTGCTTTCTCGTACATGAAATAGTTACAGTATGCAAATTCATGGAGACAATAAGGAGATTAGAGTTACCCAGGGCTGGGGGCAGGGGCAGAGGGGACATGTTGTCTCAGGGGTAGAGTTTCTGTTTGGGTGATGAAAACCTTTTGGAAATAGGTATGGGGAATGACTACACAGCATTGCAAATGTAACTAGTGCCACCGGATGAAACAACAAATTGTGTGTCATATATATTTTAGCCATGGTCTCTAAGAGCCCTACTGAAGAATCCAGCTCTGTTGTAGGTTCAGAAGTTTCAAGAAACGTCCCAGGAGGAAATCTGTCCAGTTACTTGCTCTCCCTCTCTCTGGGAAGCACCCTGTATTCGCCATCTCTGTCCTGCCGTGAATCATAGCAGAAAACCCAAACACAAACTCACACATGGGGCTTGGCTTTGTGACGCTGTCTGACAGTTGGAGTTGACGTTGACTTAAAAGGAATGAAAAGAAAAGAAGCTCTTAGCCAAATTCTGTTAAGGAGATGACAGCTGATCTCGGGGGCGGGGGCGGGAGGGAAGGAGAACCAGCTCTGGCTCAGCTTGACACCCCGCTGGCAAGTTCCAGGTGCCTCCGTTGCAGCAGCCCCCTCCGTCAAGAGAACCCCAGACAATGCTTCCCATTTTAGTTTTCGGTATAAGGGCTTTCGTGGCGGCATTATTTATTTAAAAAACAAACAAAAGCTCAAATGTCCAATAACAAAAGGTTGAGTAAGCAGATCATGACACACAGACGTCCTGAGATATTTCGCAGCCACGAAAATGATGCTGCGAAGCCAGCGTTTGTAATCCTTGCCTGATCCCCACTCAGCACGCTCAGCGCTGCCGAGGACCACATCGAGTCCACCCAGCCACGCTCTCAAAGGCTCTACTGACTCCCTGTCAGCAGAGGGGTAGAACGAGGTGCAGACAGACTTTACAGCTCATTCAAGGTCACGCAGCTAGTCTGGCAGACTCAGCACAAACCCCTTAGCTGTCTTGTTGACACTCCGAGTTCTTTGGAAATGCACCTCCTGACCTGGACAGATACAATATATTTAGTGGGCAAGTTAAATTTCAAGAAGTTTATATTTCTCAAAGAAACGTAGTCGTAGTGTATCTGCAGAGAATAAAGCGCACTGGACCCTCAACCAGGTTTAACGTGCGCCTCGGAGGCGGAGGGCTGCTATTTTTCCATGAATGCGTATTATTCTCATCCAGTTGTGCTGTCTCTGTGTCCCCCAGTCCAGTAGCAGTTAGCCACATGTGGCCATTTAGGGGTCATTAAGATTAAATGCATTTAAGAGTGGGAGTCCTTGGCGACCCTGGTCACGTTCCCAGGGTCGTGGCATGTGGGGAAGTGGCCCTGGTTTGGGACAAGCGGACAGAATGATTCTAGCACCATGGAACATTGTATTTGTAGTCCCGCTGTCGAATGATCATGGATTCGTAGATAGTTAAACATGTTTTCAACACATCTCAACGCAGTGGCAGGGAAGACTGTCTAAAGTGAGGTTTGCCCGGTGCAGACCAAAAGCTGGAGATGGAGGGTGGGTAAAGGGGGGGTGTGACTATTCACTGGACAATCGACATTGTCTTTTACTGATAACAAGTGCCAGAAAGCTCCAGAAAGTGCTAGACTGAGTTCAGGACAAAGTGTGGGCTCCCTACTGCCATCAGGTGCATCTCAATTCCAGCCTCAGACCACGGCACTGGGTGGAAGCTTTGTTCACAAAATGGCTGCCTCAGCGCCGGGTGTCACAGCGTCACCTCACTGAGAGAAAGTGAGAGTGACTAGCCTCAGCAAGCAGCTCCTCAAGCCTTATTGACTTGAGTTGGTGACTCATCCATTCGGTCATTGGGCGACCCTGAACCAGTCACAGAGATCTCAAGTTACCCCGAAAGCAAATGAGCTAAGAATAGGGGAGAGCGTCGCAAAGATGATCATTGCACTTTTACTGGAAGCAGCCAACTGGCGCCGGGAGCAGTGGGGGGTTTCAAACCACAAGCCGACACCCGGGTAGGAGGGTCAGGTAAAGGTGTGGAGCCTCCTCCCGCCTTTCACGACGATGGGGTCTGGGATGTAGACAGAGGGGTCCGGTTACCAGAGGCAGCAAGAGTAGAGAGAGGGAGGAGAAAAAGGACAGAGCCTCTGATTTTAAAATTGAAATAATGTAGGCTCTTCAGAAATCACCTGAGCCAGGAGAGCAGGAAAGGACGTCTCTGAGGCTCTCAGTGAAAAGGCCCATTTCTTTGAGTGTTTTTCTAACCTTTACTTTAACCAGGAAATCACAATGGGATTAGCAATTTTCTGCAAAGAAACCCTTTGGGTGACCTCTAGGAACAAATTTGATTGGTTTAACATGCAAGCTGCGATATTTTTTTGCCCTAATGGATTATGCACGCTGGGAGATCGCTGCGTATATCTGTTCCCACCTCACTGCTCAGGCTGTTTCTCCATGTTTATCGGTTTTTCTCCATTTCATGTGTCTACTTATTTATTCATCCATCTCTCCATCCATCCAGCAGTTCACCTACCACCCACCCACTGTCTATTCCCACTTGTTTACATACATACATTCTAGTCGACATCCATTCATCCCTCCCTCCCTCATTCCATCCATCCTCCATCCATCCTCCTTCCATCCATCCATCCTCCATCCATCCAAACATTCTACCTAATTTAAAACGTTCCTGGTGGGGAGAGCAGGGGGATGTGAAATGAACAGCAGCGAGTGAGCCAGAGCCGAATGCCAGGTGCAGGGCCAGGGGCTGAGGCTACTGCCCTCCGGGGCATCGAAGGTCCCCAGGCAGCCCACAAAGCGGCGTCTGGGGCTCAGCAGCAGGTGGGGGGGGGGAGCGGAGAGGGCCTGGCCCAGCCCTCACCCACACATGGCCTTTGTCCCCAGCAGGGCTTCCCGCGGTGACCGAGGGGCTTTGGGCTGGGGGGGTGAGTCTCTGCAGTGGGACCACCCTCACACAGTAGGGCGCTCACAGTATCCGGGACTTTCCCGCTAGAGGACAGCGCACCTGTCCCCAGTGATGCCAACATCTCCAGATGATGCCAAATGCGCCCAGGAGGCACGGCAGCGAGAACGCTGGTCTGCAGAAACTGCAGAAAAGGTGAGGCCATCACGGGGGCTGGGACCCCTCCAAAGGACCCCCTCACCCTGTTCCAATACCACCGTTGTCAGTCCCACCTCAGGCCGGGGAGAGCCAGGACACCTAGGACTACGATTCCCAGAATGCCATCATCACCAAAAGAAGGGTGATGAGGGCTGAGGGTGGAGTGGGGTCCTGGATACTCCCCCTTACTGAGAACCACCCTCTTGCAGTCAGGGGTGAGGACGCAGAGAGGGGGTGCCCCACGCCAGCCAACTCAGCCAACAGCCTCTGCCCCGCCCCGCTCCAGAGAGCAGGGACTCGATTCTACATTTTTTTAAAAAAGGTTTACTTATTTATGCATACAAGCTGGGGTACAGACCAGAGGTGGGGGGGGTGAGAGGACTCCCCAGAGACAGTGGGGAGCAGAACAGGCGGATCTCCTGAAGTACACACGGGGCGGAGCAGCGGGGAGACAGGAGAGGTCTGCGGCGCCCTGCGGGAAGCTCCCTGGCCGGGTATCGAACTCCTGCTGCAGTGGCTGCGGACAGCTTCACAGTGCTGAGACTCAACCCCTGCGCCACCAGGGGGGCTCTGGATTCTACATTTTAAAAGTGAATTTAACGTCAGTTTTCCGAAGAATGAAAACGCACCAGCGCCGGGAGCGCGCGGGACTGGCCTGACCGTGATAATAACGACCTGCGGGTGTCCTGCGGGAGGGAAGGGCCTCAGCAGACATCGGGGAGACAGTTGATCCCACACGGGGTAACGGCTGCCCAGGGGCATCGGCGCAGGTCTTGCCAGGCAGCATGCACGGCCCCTGCTGCCTCTGCTGTCTCCCCCAACCCGCCCCTACGCCCCCTAACCCGCCCCTACTTTGTAACCATTATTTCCCATTTTACTGAGGCTTCACCAAAGGGAGTAAATCCAGACTCAGAGATGATCCGTTCAGGGGCTGCGAGTTATTTAAGGACAAGGGAAGTGTAGGCCCCCCATGCCTCAGTTTCCCTGTCTGTAAAAGGGAGATAAGAACAGCACCCACTCTGCAGGGCTGTTACGGGAACTGGAGGAACGCAGAGGTCCCTCGGGCCAGGGCTCATCAAGGCCAACTCCGGTCTGCCCTGGGGCCGGGGTGGCAGTTTGAAAAAGCTCCTCGCGGAAGGTGGAGGCAGAGGCCGGCAGACACGGTGGGGCCAGCCGGGCCTTTGGTTTGGCTCCAGGGGGCCTGACATTTCAAAGCTGGAAGACTTCAAGCAAGAATGTAAATTCCGAGCTGCTTGAGAATCTGGGCTCCCCCCCCAGCCCAGGCCCAGCCCCTCGGCCAGTTGAGGGCGTGGCCCTGCCCGAAGGTCGGTGGGTTCCTGCGGCTCTGTCTGTCTCTGCGCCCCCAGCCCCTTCGGCTGCACTGGGAAACAGTCCCTGAGTGCGAAAGGCCTCCCTACCCCGCCTGCTCCAGGTCGCTGGAGGAAGGGTCCCCCAGACCTCCTGCTCCCCCACCCCCACCCACCGTCCAGGTACCCCCCCCCCAGCCCCCCGGAGGGCGTCTCAGCTCTGCCCTCTTTTCTCTGGCGTTTCCCAGGCTCTCCGGCTCTCGGTTTACATTTGCTCGATTTTATCTCGTCGTGACAGCAAAATGTGCAAAAGAATCTGGAGAATTAAAACCAAATGTGCAGCAGAGCTGTGTGGCCAGGCCAGTGCTCCCCATCTGCCGACTGGTCCCGCGGAGGTCGGCCCGATGGGGGCCGCGGGTCGGGCCGGTCCTGACCCAGAGGCGGCGCCAGAGCCGGGCAGCTGGAGCTTCGGTGTCGGGGCCACTGTCACCTGGAAGGGCGCGGGGGAGGGTGGCGGCCCGGCCCCGCGGGGGGAGATCTGATGGGATTGGGTCAGCTCGAGTCTCCTTTCCTGCTTTATAGGGGTTCGGAGGTTTTCCAGAGAAACTCCTCTTGATCCATTTTTGCCTCGGGGTCAGGCAGACCTGTGCTAAAAGCCCAGCTGTGCCGTTGGGGGTGCTCGGCTGTCGCGCCGGTCTCTCCATCTGCAGGACGGCAGGAACAGCTGCCCCAGAAGGCTGTCCGTGCGTCCATCTGTGTGTCCATCGGAGCGTCCAGGTGGGTGAACTGAGCACAAGCAATGCAGAGCCCGAGCGCTTGCCCCGCTGACGGATAGAGGCAGAGCACAAAAACAGGAAAAAACAAACCCCACCAGGCCTGTGCCAAAGGCTCTTCCGCCCTCACTCAGCACATTTGCCGAGTGTCTGCTCCCCCAGGGCTGTGCCCAAGCGGAGGACGCCCCGAGGCCACGCGTCCCCTGCCAGCCTGGCGGAGCACAAGGCGGGGGTGCACCCTCAGGCCTGGGGGAGCGGGAACGGGGTGAGTGAGGCCTTGGACTGAGCCAGTGGTTCCCAACTAGGGGTGCTTTGTCCCCCACACCCGATGCTATTTGGCAGCTAAATTTAGGGGGGCAAGAGCTGTCCAGTGGATAGAGGCCAGGGATGCCACTAATCTCCAGTGCCCAGTCAGCACCCCTTGCAGAGAACTGTCCTCCCCACGTGTCACCTGGCCCAGAGGACCAGGCGTGCAACGCTGCGGGGCAGGCTGAGCGGCAGACACGGGCTGAGAGGAGCGTGGCGCCGGCCCTGCTGGTGCTGGGCCGAGCTCTCTGGCCGCCTGGCTGCCTCTGTGGCCCCCCACGTTCCTTTCTTGCTGCAAGTGCTCTAGGATGAGAGTCCCCACGTCCTCCCACCCCCGCTTCCACTGCAAGGGGCATTATTTGGAACCGGAGGGGAGCAGATAGCATCAAACCCAGGTCTTATTTTCCAGGTTCAAGAAATTGGGGGATGGCAGTGACAGCTTATTAAATAACCTCCCATCTCCCCGTTTACGTGAAAGGTGCTTGTGTCTCTTTCAAAATGAACGTGTCTGTCTTAGCGGAGGAAAAGGGGAAAAATGCCCCGAAACTATATTCCTGGGAGAGACTGGAAAGTTTCTTATTAATTTCCCCAAAGACAGGAACCCAAACAACCATGACCCAAGCCGGAGTTAAGGAAACTTGGTAAGTGGCTTTTAAGAAAATAAAAATAAATGGGAAAACCCCAAACAGGATGCACAGCCATTTAGCAGAGTGTTTGGGGTGACAGGACCTTGGTCCGGAACCAGAAAGCGGAAGACGCGGCCCAGCCTGGTGCTCACAGCCCCACAGCAGGCAGAGAGCTGCGCGCAGACGGCCCCATGTCCAGCCGAGAGCGGAGCGGGGAGCAGGCAGGCCGGACCCCGCCGCCGGGTGCACATGACGCTGTCTCGCACACGCTGAAGCCCTCATGTCTCTGCAGGACCCTGGAGATCTCCTGCTCACGCACCTGTGTGTGTCTCTAATGCCCACGGCCCGGGGGCAGCCACGCCTGTGTGAGCGCCTCCTGTGCTCCGTGCTGGCCCAGAGCTCATGGTCCACCCTCAATACATTTTGCATGTGCGAGGCAGGGACTTGGGAAGGGTTTGAGGAACGTCAGGGGGGCGGGGAGCAGGGAGTGAAGGAGAAGGGTCAGATTAGCTGGATGGGTGGGCAGGAGCTGGACCAAGAAGGGCCGGGGAGGCGGGGAGACAGTTGGGGTGAGTCTGCAGGCTAAGGACAGTCCCGAAGCACGGGCCTGGGACCACGGCTGCCTTCTGGGAACTTGTGAGACATGAGCTCTCAGGTCCACCCCAGACTACAGTCGTGTGTGGCTTAATGACTGAAAAACACATCTTTTATGCATAAAAGAGCTAGGGTGTAGGCCAGCTGGGGCGGGGGGCGGTGAGAGGATTCACCAGAGACAGAGTGGGGAGCAGAACAGGCGGATCCACTGAAATATACTGCTGAGGGGAGCAGCAGGGAGACAGGAGGGGTCTGCTGCGCCATGTGGGAAGCGCCCTGGCTGGGGATCGAACTCGTGCTGCAGTGGCTGCTGGTAGCTTTACAGTGCTGAGACCCCTTGCACCACCAGGGAGGCCCTTGAAAACACTCTTTATGGCACTCATCATACCTCAGCACAATTACCTCACTCAGCGGGCAAGCCGAGTTCTAAGAAGCCTTTGCACGTCGGGCCGATGGAGACTTGTTGAGTGCCAGTCTTTGCCGAGAGTGCTGGGGACCAGCTGCTCTGTCTCAGGTGCCGAGAGGCTCAGATCTGTCTTTGGGGTCTCCCTTGGGTCCTGGAGGGTTTTGCTGGGTGTGTGCTGCCTTTGCTCCAGAGCGGGAACAGTCCATGGGCGGGTGATCAGATCAAGCCCAGATGCCCAGGTCAGGGTGAGTCACGTAAACAAAGCCTCTTCCAAACAAGCATGGCTCCTAGTGTGTGCTGGGTTCTGGCTGGCCACCCTACCACAACCCCTGAATTTGGACACCCCTCATCCTGCGTTCCCCGTCCCCCAAGAGGCCTGGGATGATTGGGTAATGATGAACTGCCTCAGAACCTTCTGGAAGCTGGGAGTCATCTTCGAGATGTGCCCATTGCAGCGATTACCCAGTGGGCCATCGCTTCCAGGAGAATGTCCTCGGCTTCTGCACAGTGACTCATACTGAACTGATTAGTTTCAGAAAAAAAATAATAAAAATGACTGAGTGGTTGTTGGTTCGTGGGCCGCATTTCAGACAGCTCCTGTGTTGCAATCACTTGATTTATAGCTTTGTGCTGGGCCAACCCCAAGAGGCGAGAGGAGGCATGTTCTGCCCCTTTGCCCTCGGAGTCCTTCTCACCTGCCGGGGCACCTGCGAAGAGGCTGTCCTTGGGGAAGGAGGCTGGGAGGCTCCAGGGGATGGGGCCTGGTGCGGGCCCACCTGGGCAGTGGGCACATGCAGTGCTCCCCGCACCTGTTTGCCACCCACCAGCCAAGCTAAATACACCATGCACCTCTGGCCTCTTCACAGCAGGGTTCTACCTGTGAGCCAGGTGAATGCCCACCCGGGGACTTTCTGTTTCGTGCAGGGCTGCCCTCTCCTTGCAGCATTCTGCAGGGGTGTGGCGGAAGAGGGACCCATGTCTGAATACCGGCTGCACCATGTCCTGGCTGGGAAAGCCCGCACCCTTCCTCAGCCCCCTGAGCTGCTGTTACCCTCTCTGTAACGGGGCGACAGGAACAGCCCCTCATCACCGTGTCGCTGTGGGACCCCACAAGGAAATGCCAGTCACTGACATCATTGGGACAGGAGCATACTGAGGGGTCTAGGGGTGGGCGCCCATAAGCACCCAGGTGCAACAATCAAGATGGGAAAATGGGACTTTGGCAAAATGCTAAGACCCCCTGGAAATGATGGCGGCTTGTTCTGGTTCAAGCAAGAGGAGGGAGAGGCGGGGAAAGGGAAACATCGTTAGCAAGAACCATAGTGCTTGTCTTCGGGCTTTTGAAGATGGAGGTAGATGAAGCTTTTCTTCTGGGTGGTACCTGCTCCACGCGCCTTGCGTTTTCATACCTTGCAGGAGCTTCGGAGCGCCAGCGTGCTGGTTCCCAAGTGGTACCATGGCTGCCTCTCTGAGGTCGGGCGCTTTCCTGTCACTCGACCCCGTGACCCTTTCCCCGCTGTGTGACGGAACACACCCACTCTTCTTTCCTCGGAAAACAAAATGGGCCCCGCCTCGCTCCGGAGTCAGGCTGGTGCTGGACGTGGAAACTAAGGGCGGTCAAGAGAAGGGATTCCAGCGCGCCGAGAGAGCCTCGTTTCCAACCACTTTTTATTTCTGATTGTTATCTGGAGTTCAAGGTTATTAAAGGAGAATTTTGGAAACTAAAGATATAAAAGAAAATAAGAATTCCACTGCTCGGAGCTAATTGCCATTCCCAGTTCCGGCGCCTCTTCCGGCTCCAGCCACACACGCTCAGCCCCCAGATGTGATTCTCTCAACTCCTTTCATGCCGCGCGGTTTAGGGTGCAGCTTTTCATCATTTCATTGCAAGTCCTGAGAATCTTCCCCTGTCGTTGTGTCCCCCTGGACATAAGCCCTCTGCGGCCACACGCCCGGGCTGTGCGCTCCGGTAGCCTCTGGCTTCTCCCAGCGCTTCCCGCGCCAGCGCGCCCCTCCGCTCCCGCATTTCTGAGCATGGCCTCCGACAGATTTTTCAGACATCTGCGCTTCAGAGAATGCATCTATTTTAAAGTTAAAATTAAGGAAATCAAAAGCTTCTAATGTTGTTTGACCCTCTTGGAGCTTGTTGGAATTCCCGGAGCGGAGTGTGAGGGGGTGAGAGACCCAGGCTGCGACCTGCTGGCAAATTCGACGTCTGCAGGGGAGGGTTGAAACATCTCCAGGAGGCAAAGGGAAGGAGATCGGGCTCCACCTGAAACATGGGCAAGTTTGAGCTGCCAACACAAACTTGGGGTGGCTGCTGAGGCGGGACACGCAGACCAGACAGCGGGAGCGGGCCGGAGGGGCGACCCCAGGACCCGCCTCGGTTCCCAGGAAGCCGGGACTTGCTGGCCATGGCAAAACGCAGGTCTGGCTGGTCCTCACGGGCTCAGCTGCCCCAGACTCCCTCCCACCGACGGGAGCCATAAACCGCACCCCAGCAGCACCTGCGGCAGCTGGCCAGGGAGTCAGCCAGTTGCCACTCAGAATGGGCTGAACGGCTGATTTTTATCTCGCACGGATAATGCCAGGTTTCCCGGGATGAAAGGGAGTTGCAGGGGAGCAGAGTGAGGAGTGGCCATGCCCCAGCATGCTGCACCCCGCGCTCCCTGCCTGGGACCCCCAGCTCGGAGTACCTGGACCTCCAGAGCCACCTAACACCACACACACTGTCCCCACTAATGCCACCCTCACCCCCTTCTGGGGAAAAGAAGATGAGCACAGCTCCAGGCCCCGCTGTGCCGCCGGGGTGAGTGGCCCAGCCTCTCTGAGATAATGCTACCCGCCTCCCAGGGCTGCGCGCAGGACAGGCCTCGGGGGCGCCCCTGGTCAGCTCCATGAGTGCCTGGGCAGCAGCTGCGTCTTGTCTGCTGTGACTTCCTGGGGCCTGAAACGGGGCCAGGCCCAGGGAAGCGTTTCCGAAGGTGCCCAGACCAGGCTCGCGGCTCACGGGGAACCGCAGCTGCACAGAGGGCCCGGCGCGCCCAGCCAGCGCTCAGCCTGGGGGGCTTCGAGTCCAGGTGGCCCTGCGGCTTGCGGGGGTTGGGGCGGGTGGGTGTGGGTTTCGGGGTCTGAGCGGAAGTCCAAAGCTGACTGATTTGTCTTCTGCTAAAAAATAGCCTCAATGTATTGATTCAACCCACTGGTAGCAAGAGCCTTCCTTTGGCCCCTCCAGCACCAGCTACGAGCAGGGGTGCTCAGCACCCGGGGTCTAACCTCCGTTCCCTCTCACAGCTCTGAGCCTTGCTGGCGACCAGCACGCACTTAGTGGTAATATTTGCACAGTGTTCTGGGCTCAGAGAGGCTGGGCGCACCTGCATGTGTGAAGCTTGGTGATAAAGTTAGATTCAAATACTCTATGATTATGATAAGAAGGACAAAATGCAAAGGATTTTGGGGTATTTTTAATATGGAGTCTTGTTTAAAACTTCCAAATAAAATCTGTCTCTTGACGTTTCTTTTTAGCTTGCTTCCATAAAGGTACCCAGGACATACGATTCTGGGCAGGAATTTTACTGAAGACGTAACTTCGTGATCCCTCTACATAAGATATTTTGAGTAAGTAAGGAACGAGACCTTAAAAATCAATTGTAAAGGAGTAAAGAAAAATAAGTGGTGATATTACAATGAGAGGGTCCAATAGTATTTTAAAAATCACATGGAATTTTGCAATTTCTTCTGTTCTCACAAAGGAATTGTATGCCCAATTGAATGTTTCCACATCATGCGTTTCGGAGTAAGGACGAGGCTCTAATCTTCACACGCACAGTCATCCTATAACTGCTTAAGATGGTGCAAGAAATTCACATTAGCAGCAGAGAGACCCGGGTTGGGATTCCAGACCACAAAGAGCACGTCTGCCTGGGGCTAGCCCTGCCCCCACCCCCAGCTCCCAGCAGCTGGCCCGGGAAGGAACACCACTCAGGACCACTGGTTCAAAGGACAAAGGATGATGAGGGGTCTTGCGGGGAGGGAATGCAACCAGAGGGAACAGCCAGTGCAAAGGTGCAGAGGAGGAGGCCAGAGTCTCTCTGCACAGGTGACTGAGGGACATTTGGAAATACCTGGAGATACTTTTAGTTGCCCCATCTGGGGAGGGCTTTGTTGGCACCTGCAGGTGGGGGCCGTGGATCCTGCTAAACATCCCACAGGCACAGGTCAGACCCTCCAGAGAATGATCCAGCCTCAAAGGTCAAAGGTTGTGGAGGCTGAGAGGATATTCTAGGGATTCATAAGTCATTACAAAGGCTTTGTCCCAAGAGAGAAGGGACCCTGGACCGGGGTCCAGGGAGTGACAGGGTCTGACTTTGCTTTCAACAGTGTCGCCTGGTGGCGGTGTCGGGAACAGAGGGCGCGGGGCCACGCTGGGCGCAGAGGTTGGGTGGCGGCCGGGGGAGGGGCAGCTGTCAGAGCCCCTCCCAAGCTGTGAGCGCCTCGTCCCACCCAGTGATTCCGCACCAGGCTAAAAAAGGTAGCCAAAGACATGCAAAAACCCCAAAGCAAGAGAAGATTTTTGGTCCACGTCCAGCAATGGGGCACAGCTCGGAGAAGCTGGGAGAGAGGGTGAGGCCAGAGTAGACGGGGCAACCTGTCCATTGCTCCGTCCCTCCAGCACCACCTGGGGCTCCACGCTCAGGGGCCTCGACCACCGGCCCTGCACGATGGAGCGGCGCTGCACCTGCGCCCCAGGCCCTCCAGGGAAGTCTGGGTACAGACGGGGCCTGTGGCCGAAAGGACCGAAGGGGCGGAGGGGACGTTTCCTCCTTGTTCTGCTATTTCTGGAAACTGTTAGCATCTCCGTCAAATGTGCACCCAAAGGGGGAAGAGGAAGGAGCCAGGGAGCAGCTGCGGGCCCCAAGAGAGCAGACCCAGGCGGGCAGGGGCCCAGGCGGGACTCGGCACAAGGCGCTGCCCCTCCGAAGGCCTGGCCCTGGCCGTCCAGGGCCTCGGCTCCTGTTCCCACCCCATCCAGCCCACACACCCTTTCCAAGCCCTCGCGGGGTAGTTCTGTTACAGGGCAACCCCAATATACAATGGGGTGCCTGACTGTGGGTTCTCACCCGTGCGCTTAAAAAGGACTTATAATAAGAATCGCAGGCACTCACAAAAAGGTTAATAAAAGGGTTTATTTACAAAAGGAAGGGAAATAAAAAAATGAATAACTCGGGGACAAAAGAGAAAGTGATGGAGAGAGATAAATCTCCAAATACGTCCTACCAGATCTGAAGAGCTGGAAACCCCAATGGCACGCTGTAGCCCGGCGAGAAGCAAGAGACCCCCAAGGTCCAAAGACCCTCGTTATACAGCCAACATGTCTGCTTAACTCCACCCCTCAGTTTCCAGTAATCCTCTCTTCTGGATGATGATGGAATTAAGGGATTAGTGGCCCCTAGTGTCTTGGACCTCCTCTGGAGTGTGTTGCAGATGTCCTTTTTCCCCCCAACAGCTCCAGTCAGCAGTTCTGTGAGGGCTGCCGCAGGACAAGTGGGCGCAGGGCCGTGGAGCTCCCCTGCCCCCGGACGGCGGGAGGTGTTTCCAATAAACCCCGGCGTTTTTAATGCGTCCTTTACAACTGCAAAATGATTAAGCCAAAGATTGACAAGAGTAACTGGTAGCCCTAAATCTTGGCAGCAAATGAGAGGCGCGGGGTCCCGCCTTGCGGTCCCCTCCGGCGCTCCCGTAAATGTCGGCAGCAGCCTGCAAGTGTGAACTGGCAGCGCTTGCGGGCGCAGTTTAATTAATAAACTAATAAGCACCGTGGGCTTCGGAGCCGCCTGGGAGAACTGCTCTGCTTTTGCTTCGGATCTGACCGAGCTCTGCATGGCCCCCCAAGACGCAACTGCAGAGACACAGAGACCCGCCCTCCCCTTCTGTGAAGTGGGGGGCCTGCCTAGGGCGGAAAGAGCCGCAGCAGGCCGGGGACCAGGTAAACCTGAACTTCAGAGAAACAACAATACAATTTATTATTTTTATTTTTGGTACAAGACGCGCCCCTTGCCTGGGCCCGTGTGTGCGAAAGTGTTTTATTGTTGGTCTGAGGGCCGGACTGCACTGGGCCTGCTGTGTTTTTTCCGTAACCCCCCAGGCAGCGGAAGGCCTCCTGGGAAATGGTCACACCTGAAGGCGGTTCAAAAGTGGATCCCAGCTTTCTCTCCAGCTCCCAGGGTGTGGAGGAGGCCTCCAGGCAAAGCAGCCCTAGTGCTTGGGAGGGGCTCGGGTGCGGTCAAGCCCGGCCTTTACTTGAGGACTTGCTCACTATGTGACCTTGGCAAGGTCCACAGCCTCGGTGACCCCGCCTCTCACTGTGTCCAAGCGGCAGCATAAGGGACGTGCCCAAGGGGTTTTGAAAGGGGCACGATGACCTCATGAAAAGCACTTAGCACGGGGCTGGCTAAGGCCCGCTCACCCACGAGGACCCGCTCCACTGCAGACGAGGCCGCGCCGAGAGCCGATGCGTGTCCTGTTAAGGGGCCGAGAGGAGAAAATGTCGGGAGAAAATGTAGGCCCAGGGACAATGGCTGCGCCCTAAAAGGTGGGAACCTTTGGCTCTCCGAGTCTGGAGGGCTGACACGAGGCCTGGGGGTTCAGAAAGGACAAGTCCCTCGCACCATCCTTTGGAGCAGCCCCTCACCCCGCGCCAGGGCCTCTATTAGGATCATCTGGGCAGACAGGAACTTGGAAAACCAGAGCAAGAGGTGCCGATGGCCCCCAGCGCCACAGGCTCGCGGCCGTGGGAGACAGGATACAGCGGCCTTCCGCCCCTGGCCATTTAGCTCACTTGCCTTAGAATTCCCTGTGGCTCTGAGCAGGGAGCCAGGTTCAAAATAACTCTCTGCCCTCCAGGAGCTGGTCCTGGGAAGGCAGATAAGCCCGAAGGAGAATAACGGGAACCAGGGCAGGGAGGAAACAGCCATGCTTTTTTTTTTTAATTCATTGAGCAACGAGTACCTCCCAGAGCCTTCTGCATGGGATGCGCCAGAGAAGGAGGCCTCCGGACAGCCCTCGGGAGCCCAGGCGCGGGAGGGAAGTACCGGGCCACAGAGAGCGCCGAGGGCGGCAGGGGCCTGGGGCACCAGCTAGATTTAATGCTCCTGAGTAACCAAGGCTGAACTTAGGTCTGGGAGAAAGGTCTGGATGGAGGACAAGGATTCCTCCTCCCTAGAACGCTAAAGGGAAATTCGAGCATCCATAAGAAGAAGCCAGAGCTCATTGCCCACCCTCGTTGCCACAAGCTGTACATGACCAGTTACATGGACACTAGTTAAAATGAAAGGCCATTTACAATGCCGGTCCTCATGCAAACTGGTCCAGCCTCTATGGGAAGCTGTGTGGGTATTCCTCAGAACACTAAAGATGGAGCTACCATACGATCCAGAGATTTTACTCCTAGGAATCTACCCAAAGGACACAAAAACACTAATTTGAAAGGAAACCTGCACCCCTGTGTTTATTGCAGCACTGTTTAAAGAGCCAAGATATGGAAACAATCCGAGGGCCCCCAAATAGACGAATGGATCAAAAAGTTGTGGTATATTTACACAATGGGATATTACTCACTGACCAAAAAAGACGAACTCATACCGTTTGCAGCAGCATGGATGGTGCTTAGCAAAGCAAAATAAGTCAGAAGGAAAAAGAAAAGTACCGGACGGTCTCACTTATGTGTGGAACATAGAGAAACCAATCAAAAGGTCAAGAAGTAGACAAAACTATCAAGTTGACCATAGATCTGAGGCATATAGTAAGGGAGAGGGAGGGAGAGGGGTCAAAACAAGGGAAGGAAGAGCCCCAGGGACTGTGTGATGGTTCACGGGTGACGTGGTGGTGGGAGAACTATGGGGCCTAAGACAATGTAAGGAAATAAAAAACAATTAAAAAAACCTCCATTCCTCAGTTATGTTAACCACATTTAAGAGCCCCAAAACCACATGTGTCTACATAGTGGCTAAGAAAAACATCAGGGTAGGGTATAGACAAGGAAATAAGTTAGAGCTCTTTAATTCCATTCTTAAAAAACAAAAAACACCTCTTAGTGGGTTGTCTGCTGAAATGATCATGTTAAGATGTTTCTGGGGAGGTTAGCACCCCAGGGCAGGCTGGTTCCTGGGCACAGGTTTCTAAATTTACAGTCAGATCTAAACCAAAAAGCACACAGCAATACACTTCCATGGGGAAGGGAAATGAAGATGAAAAAGTAGACTGTTAGAGTCACATTTGGTGACCTATGACAGAGATTTCAAATAAGTGACTTAAAGTAAGGCAGCTCCATTTCCTTCTCATTTAAAAAATGTCCAAGAGTTAAGCAGGTTCAGACTTCCAGGGAAGCCAGGTTCTTGCTGGTTTTCTACTTTTCATTCTTAGCAGGAGAAGTCTGGCCAAGGTTTCCTCATAGCCCAAAATGGCTGCTGGAACTCCAGCCATCATGACTTATTCTGGGTAGGAGAAAGGAGCAACAGGGCTACAATGAGAAAAAGGGCCCATTTCCCAGCTGAGTCAGCCTGACTTTCAGAAGCCAGCCGCCCATGCAGTGACTTCCCCTCACATCTCACCGGCTGGTTTTACCTGCCAGGAGTCTAGAATTAGTCATTTCACTGGCACATTATTACTCAGAATAAAATCAGCGTTCTTCTAGAAGGAAGAATAAGAAAAAGAGAGAGAGAAGGAAGGAAAGAAGGAAGGCAAGAAGAAAGGAAGGAGGTAATGTTGGTTATAAACCTCACCTAGTGCCAGTCACACATGGTATGGGGTGTAGCTGCTTTGCAGGTTAGGAAATTCAGTTTGCTCACTGGTGGTGGGGGTGCGGGTGGGGGTGCCTCAAACAACAGTGCCAATAGAGACAAGGTATACAACAGGGAGTGGTGGGGACTGTGGCAAACAGTGGAGCTATGCCCTATCTCTAGGAGGGGTCTGCCACGCAGCGCTAGAACCGGGCCTTTCAGCCCCAGTTTTTCTTTCAAAGCACATTGAGAAATCTAGATGGTGGAGTATCATCTCTCAATGGTTGAATGCTAAATTTTCAAATGTTTAAAAATTTTTTTTTTAAATAATGTACACAACAAATACAACTGGCATGTTTTGACTCAGGCGAGGCCACACATATTCACACTTTGATCTCAGGCAGGAAAATGCAGGAACCCCATCCCATGGGATTATCTAATGAAATCTGTGCATTAGTGGGGAGGGGCAGAGGGGTGCACGGCACATCATCAAACCCACCCAGCTTGGGGGATACAACTCTGATGCTTGGATGGCGGCCAAGTGAGGGCCCGGCTGCCCTGGAGCTCAGGTGCCCGGGCCATGGGCATCCGGCCACGCCTTCAGCCCTCCCTGAGCTTCTCGAGCACCAAAATGGCAGAGTCTCCCCAGCTCCCAGCTGTGCTGGGGCCAGGCCATGCAGAAAGGGGGGTGCGGGGGGGTCACACCACATCATTTCGTGTGTGCCTCAGGGGAAGGCAAAACCCGATCTAGTCGGAGCCTGCTTCTCTGCAGCGGGGCCCTTTCCCAGATTCTGGGTGCATTCCTTTGGGGACGAGCCAAGTCTCAAAGCTGAGGTCCAACATCTCAGGGCCTGCCTGTCACAGAGAAGCGGAAGTTGCTGATGTCGAAGTCCAGGAGGGGTTCGAGGCTTCGCTCTGGTTCTCTGGTCATTCACGGTCTCAGCCAGTACGTCTCGGCCAGTACATCAGGCATCACGATGTCTCCGTGGCTGGGACGGCGCCAGCTAAACGCGATCGCAGCTGTATGTTCTGTAGGGGCCTGCAGAGCGCCCCTTCGGCCGGAGCCCGAGCCGCGGCAGAGGCGTCCGCTGGGCTGCTGGCTGGGCGCGCTTCCCCAGCTGACTCAGAGTCCTCACTTTGGCATGGACCAAGCATCCAAGAAGGGGCGAGGGACTGTGTTCCTCCCAGGCTGACCTACTGCCCGGGGTTGCCTGGGCTAAGGGTTCCCTGCATATGGGAGCTTCCCCTTTAAGCCGGATGAGCCGGTCCCCCTAGCTCCACCTGAGGGACCCAAGAGCCCACATTCCCTTGATGGGGGGTTCGCAAGGAGACAGGAAACTGTCTGCAGTTAGTCTGGAGAGTGTGTGGGGGTCTCTTTTCCAGAAGGCAGAACCCAAGAAGGCTGAGTGTCATCCCGACCCCCAGACAGCCTGAGCGAAGGGGCAGGAGACCGCCCTGATGCAAAGTCAAGTGGTTCTGAGGAAATCACCCTTCCAGGTGGTTTTTATTTTCAGAGGTGCTATCTCTGTTCCAGACCCAGAGAAGGCAGAAACCAGCCCCCACGCGCTGAATTTTCTTCTTGTTCTTAACCCACGCGGCAAAGCCGGAGAGAGCGCGACCCCGTGGCCGCTTAAACCCGAGCAAAGCTACGATCGCCTGTGTGTGCGGGCGTGTACCGTGTGTGCTGGCGTGTGTTCACGTGTACGGGCGCGTGTGCACATGCGCTGGCCTGTGCAAGAGCGTGCTCACGTGCGGGGCGTGGGCCGGCGTGGGCCCGCGTGCGCTCCCAGAGGGCGCAGGCTGCCCGCCACACGCCGGCTCTCGCGGGGCCTCCTTCCCCTCGGGAGGGCCTGCGTCACTTGAGTTGCTTCACCAGCATTTGGGACCCTCTGGACTTTGGAGCAGAACTGTGACTTCATCCACCTCAAGAGGCCTCAATCTGGATGCACAGCCGCTGCCACAGCTCTGAGGTAGAACGTCGCTGCGATTACAAGACCACAGGCCGCAGGGCGCTGCACGTCTGGGAAGGTTTCCATCGAGACTTGAACGTGGATTTGCACCCAGGAGAGGGTAAAGTGGAGGAAGAAACTGGTACTTTGCAATCCACCCTCTGCCATTTGGGTTTTCTTGCCCTCAGCGAGCACGTCCGTGGGTCCTTTTTTTTGTTAAAGCAGCGTATAGCGAATTCCCAACCTGCAGGGCAGGTGGCCCCTTTCAAGCCAAACCCAGGTTGTGGCAACTCCACTGCTCTCAGCACCCCGAGCACGGTGGCTCCTTCCCACAGCCGTCCCCGGCGCCAAAGGCTCCTCGCTAGATGCCTTTTCAAGAACAAATCCCTCGTGTAATTAATTAAGCCTGTAATTACAGACCAATCTTTAAAAATGTAATTTGTAGTTTCTCTACAATGCCGATTCCAAACCTAACTTCTGATGTGGGTAAATTATATTGGAACCCATTTTACTACTTGGAGACTCAGGATAAACCAGGCTTCATTTGCGATGGATGGAAATACATAGTCTTATCCCCGGATCTTGGTCCATGGCCCCTGGGGCACTGCCCCCCACTGCCCGGCCGGGCTCTGGGCGGCCTGCGAGCTGGCCCTGGCTGGGGAGACCCGGTTCCTGCCTTCTGATTTTTCTTACTGTTCCTTTTCCTTCTTAGGATGGAGAATTTTATAGGGCAGCTTCTATTCTGCTGTGGCATTTCAGTAAAACGTCTGCATTCGAGCAGGTCCCCTGTGTAGGAGTCAGAAAAGTGGGCATTTCTCAAAAGAAGGCTGTGGGGGTGGGCTGGGGGTCTCCCTGGGACGCTGGCTTGGCCCCATCGTCCGCTGTTTGGCTTTGGGGGCATGCTGCGGGTCTTCTGCACCCTCGGGCTTGCTGTCGCTTTGGATTCTCTCAGGCTGTTTGAGGCTGAAGCCACGCTGGGAGGCACACTCGCTAAGGGCTGAGGGTGCGGAGTCCCCGCAGGCCTCCTTGCGCACCCCGCTGGCTTGCTGCCGACCTCCGGGTTACATGTAAGCGCGCCCTGAGTCCCGCTGGAGGCCGGAATCCCGACCTGCTGGGAAAAACAGGCCGGTTCCCAGGGAAGGGAGGCCAGACCGGCCCTGGGCCTTTGGCACACCCCGCCGGCAAAGCCCCGAGGCCCTTCCTGGCCTCTGTCTCCTCTGAATCCAGCTGAGAACCGAGTGAGTGACCTGCCCAGCCATGGCTCTGCGTAAGGGGCGGGGGCGCTGCTCCTGCCGAGCCAGGGTCCCTACCCGCACACACCTTCCGGAAGGGGCATCTCGACCAGATCTTCCGACCCAAGCAGCTTCTTACTTTGGACTTTCACCCTGGGGACAGTAACCTCATAGGATTGCTCCCCCTGACCGGCGGGAGGACCACCCCCCAAACACCTCCTGAGTCATCCAGGCCTCCTGCCGTCTTGCATCAACTGTGAATTATTCCTCTTGTTGAAAAGATGATGGTGGGGAACAGTCTGTGCTGGCTGTCACACCACACGGCAGTGGGGGGCCCCGTGAGCCTTTTGGGGTTTGCAGGAGGAGGCCTCCCACCCCCCAGGTGTCCTGGCTGCAAGGAGCAGCTGCCAGCAGGCCCGCAGCCTAGACACCTGGCTGTAGAGTTCCTGGGGGGTCAACTCGAGAGCCAGGCCAGACAAGGGCAGCCTGCGGAGAGAGGACGCTGCCCAAGGACCCCCACGCTCTAGGCCAAGCATCAGCTGTCCCTGCTCTTCTAGAAGCCAGGAAGGTTCTGTGCCATGCTGACAGCTGTCCTTCCCTAAGAATTCCCCGGGCAATCGATCAATCAGTCAATCAATCAATCACACCCTTGCTGAAAACACGAATCATGTTTTTGGATAGCAACCATTAGGCGGGAGATTCCAACCCATTAAGGTTAGAATCAAGGAGAAGGGACAGGAGCAGCCAGAATTCTGACCCTCGGGACCCCTACCCCCAGCCAGCAGAATCAGAGTTTCTGGGCATTTTGTGTATTTGAAAGCTGCTTTGCTGCGCCCAGAGGCGGCCGGCGGCCCGGAGACTCACCGACTCAAAGCCAGGTGCTCTAACTCCAGGTCATTCAAGCCCAAAATGCAAAAAGGAAGAAAGTTTTCAGGTAAGATTCACCAAACTGCAAACCTAGCCGCTAATGAAGGGCACCCCAGGAAGCAGGGAGCTCAGAGCCGGCGCCAACCTGTGCAGGGCCAGCCGGGGGGATTTGGCATTCCTGGGGCCCCCTCTGCTGGCCATGAAAATCAGCTGGTTCTTTCCCTTCCAGGAGGGAACTTGCAAAGGAGTCTCCCCACTGGCTCCTCCATGGGGGGTGTGGAGGGTCCCTTGTCAGATGCTGGAACAGTTGCAAAATAGATAAGATTTAGTCTTTAGAAATAAGTGGAACCTTTAGAAAAACCTTATTGCACTTTTTATATTTTTCTTATTTTGCTCTGGGCCAGTGAGCCCTATACTGGGACTTGAGTTTGGGGCGCACTGGCTGAAGCGAGAATTGGTCCCTATTGTAATCAGTGCCTGCATCACGGTGGGGGGGCAGGCGGCCCAGGTCCTGTGCTCAGTCGGTCCATTCACCACGTCCAGTGCTTTGCTGTCTTCACCTGGAGATTCCCTTTGGAACAGGGAAGCTGCATTCTTATTTGGCCCTGGGCCCTCTCTGCCTTTAACTCATGAGTCAGGATGAGCGTGTGGTTTTCAGTTGCTCAACAATATTGATCGAGCCTCTCTGGACCCAGGTGTGAGGACACAGCGATGAACAGAACCAGTGCTGCCCACAGAAAGCCTTCCCTCTGCAGCAGGCACACGGCAAACCTGGCAAAAATCACTGGCACTGGAGCCCCAGTAATAAGAGCACTGCAACTGCTGTGAGCTCTGACACGTGGTGGCCAGAGCTGGGGGCAGAAACCCTGGAAGGCTTTCAGAAGGAGGTGACATAAAATACACAACAAAGTATCCTGTGGGGAGGAGGCAGAATGGAGGTCGAGGGTGGGCCTGGGTTGATCCAGAGTAGAAAAGGGCCACCGCGGTGGCTTCATCAGGCAGCACAAGGTTGAGGGGATGGTGTAGGGCTGAGTGGAGCTTGTGGGGGGTGCATCAGCTTGTGGGGGGT